>LPNX010799981.1:89150-132419 GCA_001517045.1 Pseudotsuga menziesii | reverse complement strand
TGATGATGATGACCATGATGACCATGACGAGGGTGATGGCCATGATGACGATGACCATGATGATGATGATGATGATGATGATGACCATGACGAGGGTGATGACCATGATGACGATGACCATGATGATGATTATGACCATGATGACCATGATGATGTTGATGACAATGATGATGATGTTGAGGATGAGGGTGTCGATGAATATGATGATGACCATGATGATGATGATGATGATGATGATGACCATGATGATGATGATGAGGATGAGGGTGGTGAAGGATGAGGACTATGAGGTTGATGGGGATGATGATGGCCATGATGATGACCATAATGATGATGACCATGTGATGATGATGATGACCATGATGACCATGATGATGTTGATGACAATGATGATGATGTTGAGGATGAGGGTGTCGATGAAGATGATAATGACCATGAAGATGATAATGATGATGATGATGACCATGATGATGATGATGAGGATGAGGGTGATGAACATAATGACGATGACCATGATGATGATGATGACCATGGTGACCATGACGAGGGTGATGGCCATGATGACGATGACCATGATGATGATGATGACCATGATGACCATGATGATGTTGATGACAATGATGATGATGTTGAGGATGAGGCTGTCGATGAAGATGATAATGACCATGATGATGATAATGATGATGATGATGACCATGATGATGATGATGAGGATGAGGGTGATGAAGGATGAGGACTATGAGGTTGATGGGGATGATGATGACCATGATGCTGACCATAATGACGATGACCATGATGATGATGATGACCATGATGACCATGGTGAACGATGACCATGATGATGACCATGATGATGATGATGATGATGATGATGACCATGATGACGATGACCATGAGGATGATGATGACCATGATGACGATGACCATGATGATGATGATGACCATGATGACCATGACGAGGGTGATGGCCATGGTGACGATGACCATGATGATGATGATGATGATGATGATGATGACCATGACGAGGGTGATGGCCATGATGACGATGATGATGATGACCATGATGATGATGATGATGGCCATGATGATGATGATGACCATGATGACCATGATGATGTTGATGACAATGATGATGATGTTGAGGATGAGGGTGTCGATGAAGATGACGATGACCATGATGATGATGATGATGATGATGATGACCATGATGATGATGATGAGGATGAGGGTGGTGAAGGATGAGGACTATGAGGTTGATGGGGATGATGATGACCATGATGATGACCATAATGACAATGACCATGTGATGATGATGATGACCATGACGAGGGTGATGGCCATGATGACGATGACCATGATGATGACCATGATGACCATGATGATGTTGATGACAATGATGATGATGTTGAGGATGAGGGTGTCGATGAAGATGATGATGACCATGATGATGATGATGAGGATGAGGGTGATGACCATAATGACGATGAACATGATGATGATGATGACCATGATGACCATGATGATGATGATGACTATGGTGAACGATGACCATGATGATGATGATGACCATGATGACCATGACGAGGGTGATGGCCATGACGACGATGACCATGATGATGACGATGACCATGGTGACCATGACGAGGGTGATGGCCATGATGACGATGACCATGATGATGATGATGACCATGATGACCATGATGATGTTGATGACAATGCTGATGATGTTGAGGATGAGGGTGTCGATGAAGATGATGATGACGATGACGATGATGATGATGCTGAGGATGAGGGTGTCGATGAAGATGATGATGACGATGACGATGATGATGATGCTGAGGATGAGGGTGTCGATGAAGATGATGATGACGATGACGATGATGATGATGCTGAGGATGAGGGTGTCGATGAAGATGATGATGACGATGACGATGATGATGATGCTGAGGATGAGGGTGTCGATGAAGATGACGATGACCATGAGGATGATGATGACCATGATGACGATGACCATGATGATGATGATGACCATGATGACCATGATGATGATGATGATGACAATGATGATGATGAAAATGATGATGATGTTGAGGATGAGGGTGTCGATGAAGATGATGACCATGATGATGATGACAATGATGCATCTAATGATGATGATTATGATGATTATGATGATGAGGGTGATGAACGTGATGATGACGAGGATGATGATTTTGATGATGATGATGATGAGGATGAGGGTGTCGATGAAGATAATGATGAGAATGACGATGAGGATGAGGGTGATGATGACCATGATGATGATGATGAGGATGAGGGTGTCGATGAAGATAATGATGAGAATGACGATGAGGATGAGGGTGATGATGACCATGATGATGATGATGATTATGATGATGACCATGAGGATGATGAAAATGATGATGATGAGGATGAGGATTATGATGATGATGATGTAAGAAATATGACATTGCAAAAATTCATTAGGAGATCATAAACTTTGTTCTCTTAATCATAAATATTAGGAGTGCACTAGCCATGATGCTGGTTGGTATGAAGGACATATATATATTTTTTAAACAACTTGCACCATAAGATCCTCTTCACTAGAAGGATATACAAAATTTGGAAGTCTAATCTCTCCCTTTATATACTCAATGTCTACCAAAATATGCATGTCTTCTTCCACTTGATAATTTTTTTATTAATGGAACATTGGTTAGAAGTTGACATGAGGTTGATATGATATTTAATTAGTTGATATTAATGGAACATTGGTTAGAAGTTGACATGAGGTTTAGGTTGATGAATGTAATTCTATGTATCGCATATGCGATATAACGCATATGCGATATAGATTATCCATATCGCATATGTGTTATATCGCACATACGATATGGATAGGTTATATCGCATATGCGTTATTTGAATATTTAAATATTTCGTGGGATTAAGGTTTGGCATTGGGTTTGGAAGTAGCTTCGGAATACCGAACCCAATGGCTAGGACAAATCAACCAGGGCTATTGCTCAAGTCTTTTAGAACTCTATCAATATACTCAGATTAGATCCCTATTTTGATATGACATACACAATATTTTTTTATGAAAATGTACGATATTGTAGAGTAAGAAATGACGATTCTGAATATATAATTTTTTCCTACAAAACTATGTTTTATTTATTTATAATTATTTTTCTAAATGACACACGTTAGTTTTTGAGAATACATACATCGATTGTTTCTTATATAACTTTCAATTTCCATCACCATTTCCCATAAAAACTATATGCTGCACTAGATGAGATCAAGCTCTGTGATCTTATATTAAGAAATCAAGGATTTCATTAATTTTTTCCCCTAAAGTGTTGCACCCGCACATAAGGTTTTAATTTCAATATTTTCTGACTTCAATAATTAATAATAAAAATAATAATTCATGAAAATTTCCGAATAAATAGTGTTGCACTAGGCCCATATGTCCTTTATATGTCTACAAGATTTTATCTCAAATGGACATCATTTACCTCATATATTGCTGCACCCGCACAAACATATATGTTAAGATGTGCTGAAAATTTGAAAACCCACTTTCACGGAAACTAATTTTATAATCATTTGCACACACTTTCTCTGCATAAACCCTATATATTATGAAAGCTGATTCAATTACCTATCTTTTCTCTTTTTACTTCATCTTCAAATAATTTAGGGAAGTACCCCTAATTGTCACCTAAAATCAGAGTTTTCCGTTTATTCCAGTATTATGTGGCATCTAAAGTGTCCTTAAAGGAGTCCATGATTGTGCATCAGCCCTTACATTTAGAAGAGGAAGCATTCATTTTTCTTTGGATAAATATGGAGATTTGAGGAAGAATCCATACTCATCGAACTGAACTGAAATGGTTTCAAAACTTTATGTATATAATCTTTGAATTGATTTTTGAATATCAAAATAGATTCTTTTTTAGTTGCATAAAAAATAATGGAAGGGAACAAGTTGTCCAGTCAACTCTCAATTGTCAATTTAATAAGTATTGAAGACTTCATGTGTTTTTTTCTTCAAAGTAAAATGTTTGCACACTAAATAACAATCTTTAGATATGCAAAATTGTTAATCTATACTAAATAAAGTGTCTTCATATATTTTAAAACAATTGTGGTCCCTATATGCACAAGCTTATTTTTCTTCTTCTTTCTTGGACACTTTACTCTGTACATCTTATGTTAATTCTTGTGACCTCTTGAACATTCATCAATTTCACTATTATTTTTACTTCATAAGTTGTTATATCAATATTTATCACTTTCCGTTGTTGCAAAAATAATGTCCAAATTCAATTTGTTATCCTCAACTTCTAAATTGTTGTCAAACTACTCAAAAAAATTCTTCCACTTCACCAACGAGTAATAGTACCTCACATTTCTTTCAAGATCCATATTTCTCTTAAGCTATGTCCACTTTTAGTAAGTAACTCTATGATCTCTCAAGGAACTTTTCAAGCATTTGGAGTATAGTTGTTCTTTTTGTGTTTACAAACAAATGATTTAAGACTGATTCACATATTTTTTATTTCATTTTTTGTTTGTTTGATGAAACAACATAACTCTTTTGTGATGTCTAATATGTTCTTATGTTAGATCAATGTTTTTTGCAGGAAGCCGTTTTGTTAAAGTTTCAAGCTAACTAGACTTAGAAGAGGAAGTAGGCATCTTATTTTTGTTTTGATAAATCTGTCATATTTGAGGAGTGCTCCAAAACTAGCAATAGAAGTGATATATTTTTTTTGTTAATAAACACGAATACATTCTATTACGTATGATACAAAAATGATATCACAATCAAACCTCGCAACTTAGGATCATTTTCAGCTATATTTAGACTATATTCTCCCCTAATTCCGAGACCCGTGCCTCTCCTTGTTGCCAAGGAAACATGACCAACCCACACACTACATACATTAAAACAAAGGTATTCATTCAATTCACTGATTTTCCAGCACCAACTAGAAGGAAGCCCCAACACCCTTAATTCTTCATCATCGAATGCAAATGAAGGTTTAACTCCTTTCCTTGCAGTACCATTCCACCTTATTGATTTCTATTATGATTTTGTTATCATGACGCACAACATTTTTGTTAACATTTCATTATTCTCATATCCAATGTTTTTTTTCAAATATCTTTGCTTCTATGAGGATGTCACTATTTTGATGTAGCATGTTCTGTCTTGATAGATGGTTTGAGGATGCTTCTATCCTAATGTCACTATTTCGATGTGCCACATTACCTCAGGATCAATATGTTATCACTATTTTTATGAACATTGCACAATCTTTAATGTCTCACATATGTTGCTACTTTTAATTCAATACATCAGTACTATTTCATTTAATATTTCCATAGATGGGCCAAATTTATAATGTGTACCTCATGTGGCATCTAATTTAATAAGAAATTAGCAGGCATATGTGCTAGGGAACACAAACATGCACTTCAAGAGGGAAGTTTGAGTTTGACCCAACGTGAGGATCCCCACCTAAGAGTAAATGAAGAAAGGAGTCTCAGAGTAAATGGAGACAGGAGTGTGAGGATCCCCGTCCACTAGTAAATGGAGAAAGGAGCTTGAGGATCTCCCACCGAAGAATAAATGGGGAAAGGAGCCAAGGATCCCCTACCCAAGAGTAAATGGAGAAAGGAGCCTAAATAAATAATTACTACCCACTTCAATAGCAAAGGGACTAAAAATGTTTCCTACAAAGAGGCCTATGAAAGAAGGTCAGTGGAGTCAAAGTTCCATGATTTAGTGGAGAGACTCACACAAAAAGAGGAAAGATTAGAGAAAGAGGAGGATCAACTAACCACAAAAGTGTTTGACTATGCATCAGATAAGTTGAAATTTATTTCACGAGATCTTTCCAAGAAACATATTGGATCCATTCTGGGAGTTGAGGTTGGAGATGTATTCCATTCTCAAAGGCTGCTAAGCATGATAGGCTTGCATAGACCTATACAAGGAGCTATATATTATCTAAATCCTGAAGAAATAGGCTACATGGTGCCATTGGCTACAGGAATAACAATGCTCATAGCCAATGGCAGCATGTAGCAAGTTTCTTCCAGATTTAGATAATATATACCTTCTTGTAGAGGTCTATGCAAGCCTATCATGCGCAACAAAATTCAAGATTAGAATACATCTCCAACCTCAACTCCCGAAATGGATCCGATATGATTCTTGGAAAGATCTTGCCAAATAAATTTCAACTTATCTGATGCATAGGCGAACACTTTTATGGTTTGTCAATCCTCTTCTTTCTCCAATATTTCTTGTTTATGTATGACTCTCTGGACTAAATCATGGAACTTTGACACCACTCACCTCCTTTCACAGGCCTCTTCGTAGGAAACATCTTTCATCTCTTTGCTATTGAAGTTGGCAGTAAGTATTTCTTCAGGCTCCTTTCTCCATTTACTCTTAGGTAGGGGATCCTCAGCTCCTTTCTCCATTTACTCTTGGAGGGAGGATCCTCAAGCTCCTTTGTCCATTTACTCTTGGGCAGGGATCCTCAATCTCCTTTCTCCATTTACTCTCAAACTAGTTTCTCCATTTACTCTTGGGTGGGGATCCTTAGGTTGGGTCAAACTCGAACCTGCCTCTTGAACTGCATGTTTGCATTCACTAGCATGAACGCCTACTAATTTAATATTATAATTGATATCTGATTTCAATGTGCTTTGTCTTATCGTGAAACATGATATTTTTCTTCATCTTAATACAAATCTGATTATCACAAAGGATATCAATAGCATATATCTCGCCATCGAATAGTCTTGCTAACATCTTTCAAATCCATACTGCTTCGCTACATGTTGAATATGCTACAATGTATTCAGTCGATGCCGTACTAAGCGAAAGACTCGTATTCTTTGTATTGAACCAAGAGATCATGTATGATCCCATACTAAAACAACATCGTGATGTGATTTTTCTATCTTTGGCAATTCTTCCCCAATATGAATATGTATATCCATGTAATTTGATCTCTCCACTAGATTCATATATGGGCCAATAATCTAAAGTTCCCTTTAGATACCTCAGCACATATTTTTCCCCAATAAAGTGAATGTCTCTTAGAAGAGGAAGTAGCCACCTTATTTTTGTTTTGATAAAAATGTCATAATTTGAGGAGTGCTCCAAAATTAGCAAATAGAAGTGATTTTTTTTTGTTAATAAGCAGGAATATATTCTATTACTTATGATACAAAAATTATATTACTATCAAACCTATCAAGCTAGAACATTCACCCATGATCATTTTCAGGTAGATTTAGACTATATTCTCCCATGATTCCTAGACCCCTGCCTCTCCTTGTTGATAAGGAAATAGGGCCAACCCATACACTTACACACATCGAAACAAAGGTATTAATGTGACACCTGGTATTCAATTCACTGGATTCTCGAGCATCAACTAGAAGGAAGCACCAACACCCTTAATTATTCATCATTGAATGCAAATGAAGGTTTAACTTCTTTTCTTGTAGTACCCTTCCACCTTATCAATTTCTATTATGGTTTTGTTATCATGATGCACAACATTTTTGTTAAGATTTCATTATTCTCACATCAGATGTTTTTTTTCAAATATCTTTGCTTCTATGAGGATGTCACTATTTTTATGTAGCATGTTCTTTCTCGATAGATTGTTTGTGGATGCTTCTATCATGAAGTCACTATTTAGATGTGTGACATTACCTCGGGTTTAATATGCTATCACTATTTTTATGAACATTGCACAATCTTGAATGTCTGATATATGTTGCTACTTTTCATTCAATACATCAGTACTATTTCATTTAATATTTCCACAGACTCACCAAATTTCCAATGTGGACCTCATGTGGCATCTAATTTAATAATAAACTAGTAGGCATCTATGCCAGGGAAAACAAACATGCACTTCAAGAGGCACTTTTGAGTTTGACCCAACCTAAGGATCCCCACCCAAGAGTAAATGGAGAAAGTAGTGTGAGAGTAAATGGAAAAAGGAGCTTGAGGATCCCTACCCAGCAGTAAATGGACAAAGGAGCTTGAGGATCCCCTGCCCCAGAGTAAATGGAGAAAGGAGCTGAGTATCCCCCTCCAAAGAGTAAACGAAGAAAGGAGCTTGAAGAATTACTTACTTCCAAATTCAATAGCAAAAATATGAGAGATGTTTCCTACAAAGACTCACATGAAAGGAGGTAAGTGGTGTCAAAGTTCCATTATTTAGTCCAGAGAGACGCACATAAACAATAAATATTGGAGAAAGAGGAGGATCGACAAACCATAAAAGAGTTCGACTATGCATCAGATAAGTTGAAAATTATTTGGCAAGATCTTTCCAAGAATCATATCGGATCTATTTTGGGAGTTGAGGTTGGAGATGTATTACAGTCTCAAAGGCTGCTAAGCATGATAGGATTGCATAGACCTATACAATGAGGTATATCTTATCTAAATCCTGAAGAAATATCCTACATGGTGCCATTGGCTACAAAAATAACAATGCTCGTAGCCAATGGCACCATGTAGGAATTTTATTTGGGCTTTAGGTAAGCACGCGCGCGCGCGCGCACACACACACACACACACACACACACACACACACACACACACACACACACACACACATATACATTCTGAAAACACTAATCAAGCTTCAAGAAAAATCGGTAAAGGGAAGCCACAAGGGGCCAAGCCCCCTTGACCCCCGTCATCCCCTAAGATAGTCGTTCTTGTGAAAACAAAATTCGATGTTTTGGGAAAATTAGTCGAACCAAAAATTCATAAAAGATGAATGGTGCATCAGAAATGAGATCCACAAGTTACTAAGTGTTCGTCATTGTATGCACTGACTTTGCCCGATAGAAAACTTTTTCTAAATCTTCCTAGACTTGCTCCTACATGTGGCTGAAGTTGGCACCTAGACCAAAATACAGTTGTGTGTAAAAATGAAGAGATTTGGTGAAAATTTTCATTTTCACACCCAAAATCAAAATGGAGCATGGAGATAGGTATTGGAAAGCGTATCCAGTAGAGAACAATGGAGAACCACCAGAGTTTGAATGAGGAGTAGAAAAGTACTAGTGGTTTTTTTGACAAACAAAGTTGCTATCAAATGGACAAATCTGGAAAATTGCATGCTCAGAGGTAGCAAGCACTATGAAGGATAACCAGCTATTGTGTGGAAGAGGAGTTCCATGCGAGGATGTGGGAATTGAAAAGGGAAGTTTCCTTAAACCCTATCTTGCTGATTATAACTACATTTCCTAAGTTTTATGCATGAAATGCATGAGGATATGCTTTGCATACATAGGATATTGAGGATTATACATGTATAATGAACCACTAATGATAGTTATTGCATTGGTGTTGGGATTACTAGAAAAACCAACAACAACATGGACCTAGCTGGATATGTTGCTAATGCTAGCAAATGTGACTAGCAACCCTCTCGAGGAAGGGATTAGGCAACCAGTCCATAATCAAAAGTTGGTGAGCAAATTCTGTAATCCTTTGTGAGATACCGACTAAACTGGTAATGTCAAAGGTGTAAGTAGGATCTGTGCAGGTAATGGTTTAATTTTGACAATTTCCAAGGAATGGTAAAGGTAAGAGACCTCATACCATGTGGATATTTGAATGTTAAACTACGTTCATATAAAAAGGTGTCATGCCTGTATATATTGATTAAGCTTAGTAGCCCAAGGAAAGTAAGTACTGATGATCTTGACTATAGTAATGCATCCTATATGAAGTAGTCATGGTTAGGCCATGCATGATATGTGTGAATGCATAGTGGTCCTGAATCGATTCAAGGTAGCATTGAGTTGGTATGCATTAAAAAGATTTTATAAATCTTGTAGTTATGCATTGAATGTATGCATATGAAGGGTGTGAGTGACTGATTGCATAAGTATAGGTGCAAATGTTGTGATGCATTGCATGAATGAATTGAGATGAGTGCATGTGATATTATGGATAACTAATGACTGAAATGATGAATTGATGATAATTCTAGAATCCTTTCAAGAGTTGTCATGAATGTAGGATAGTAAGTGCATAAAGAGGGTAGTCGTGATCAATCGGCTGCTGGAAATTCTCTATGGAAGAGTAAGGTGGTACAAATGATACACTTGGGAAGTAAGGAGTATCTAAACTTTTCATTTAAATTGCATAATGATGTGACTATACCCTGTAATTTAAAGGATGATAATGATTGCATGAAGGAAATGGGTTTTGGTAATATTAATATGCTGAAAATTGGAAGTATTTGAATTTTATAATTCTGAAAATGCTTCAATGATTGTTGCAGCAATGGAAAAAGTTATATGCATCAAGACTTACCAAGTGTTTGGCTGATTGAAGTTCAGATTTCAGGTAGATTGTTTGGGGCATGGCAATGTGGGTAAGACCATGACAAAGGACGAAATATACCACGTGAAAGAGCCAAACCTCATGAGAACACTCTCATGGCTGTGAAAATAGGTTGTATGCATAATGGGTTGTTAAATTTGATTTGTGAATTTCAGATTTAAGAAATTGCTGACAACTGCTAATCACTATTGGCTTGCATAAGATTGTGTTAGGAGGATGCATTGTAAGTGGGTATTTGTATTATGCTACTAAGCATAAAATTATAATGGGCATAGTGGTGTTGCTTACAAGAGACCCACAAATGAGGATCACCTTATTGCGAAGCAAATCAATTTCTGTAGTAGACAGAGTTGCAAATTCCTATTGAATTTGATTACTGATGTCATTGCTTAGTTATGGAACAATCAATTTGGATTGTATTATCAGATAATGATTGAATGTTTAGCTATTTGATGAATGTGCTAGGGGTACACACTACAGGAAGATCATGTGTGATGGCATGTAGGAGCCAAAATTCATGGGAAGGTTTTCCCTTATCTTGGAAATGGGTTTCTGGTGAAACTCCATTGGACATTTTGGAAACGTCTCATCTGCACTACATGTTTGGTAAGAAACACGAGTGAGATGGTATAGATCATGTCGGTAATACATGTGTGGATATGAAAGGTCAAAAGGAGTTGGGATGGCTAACCGAGGGACTGTCAACTCGGAGAAGGGAGCCCCATTCCTCCTTAACGAAGGAATACTGCATTGGCAAATGGATAAGTGTTCTGTGACCCTTGCTAAGAATATGCATGTCAAATTATTAAAATTCCATATGCAGAACATGTTTTGATTTTATTCCCATGATGACAGATTGCTTGAGTATGAATAGGGCCTACATGGCACACATCGGAAAAAGGGTGCACACTTTTTCTGATGTCGAGTCATGAAAGGGTTTTCAATATTGACTACACCCTAGGGAGTGGACGCACTCCTGGTGTCTCAATACTTGATAGTGAATGATATGAAATATGATTACAATTTTAGAGAAATAATTCTGATGAGTTTGCTTATATTGCTTGTGTTGACATGCTAAATAGATGCAGTTGGGTGTTGCACCCTAAAGAGAAAAGGCAAATGGTTGTTGTGAGGGGTTGCAGAGTAAGGGTTATTGTTGATATAGGTGTATGTTGATATAAGTGTATGTTGGTATAATTGTATGTTGATATAAGTGTATGTTGGTATAAGTGCATGTTGGGCTGTTATATGCCTGGGGAACCATAGTAGATCCTAGACCTAGAAATGGTCGTGGTAAAGTTCAAAGCCTAGTCAACATGAGGATGTACTGGCTGGACATTAATTATTTGATGTTGTGGAGCAGCTGGCATGCTGACCTAACATCCAAGTCCATAGGTGCTCCCAAGGCTTGCAAAGCGAAGAAGGATACTATGGACCAACGAGGAAACGCACAATACAGATAAGTATTGGAATGTTTTGCTTATGAATATACATGTGCTTATGATTTGGTTATGATGTTTTAATCCCTTGTTCTAGAGATAAAACTGATGAGAATAAACTAAACATGTGAATCTATTTAATGTTTGGATATAGGTATCACTAGGAGCGAGGACTATGAGAGCATCCTAAGGGTGCATGTGGACATGTGACTGTCCTGGAAAGCTCAGAATGAGCGGCAATGAAAGAGGTGCTAGTGAGACTGTGAAGTTCCTAGCAGCCGAGGAAACCATGTGGGGAGGTCCGGAATAGATTGAAGACACTAAGTGTTGTGACCAAGAGGGATTGGTCCAGCATTCACGGTGAAGTGAAAGAGGCTGAGAGCATGAAAAGCCACAGCGATGGTGTGGGTTCCATGATGGAACAAAACAAAGAGGGGAAAAAACTCTTGCTGCTCTCTCTTGCCCTTTTAATTATATATATATACATATATATTTATGCATTGTGAAGACAAAAGAATGTTGAATGCATGTATGACTGAAAATGAAATGTGTGTATTTGCTTAAAGTAAATTATGAATGCTAGAATAGTTAATTCCCTTCCCAAGAATGGACATGAATGAGCTCATGTGCTTGTTGGGAAGGCATGAAAAATATGAAAGTCTCCTTGATGAGACTTGGAATGTCATGCCAATTGGGCAATTAACTGACTGATTTTAATATTTATATTATGCTTGGCCTGACAGAATTTCAATGGTGCATTTCACAGGTGAGAAAAGTGAAACCTGGTGGTGCACATTGATCATGGCAACAGATCAAAAGTTTTTGGACTTGGCTGGAAGTCTCCTTCAAATGATTGCCAAGACCCGAGAGAATCTTGGAGAGATGCTCACGATACAGAAAAGGCAGAATGAAATGAACCACCAGATTTTGCAAGACTCTATTGGTTTGCAAAAGGAGGTGAAAAGAATTCTGAGAGCAGTTGATAAAGGAAAGGAAGGTGGATCAGTAATGGGACATCTATCCAAGGAATCTATTAAGAATCAGTCTAGGCATGAAGACTCAAAGGAAATTGAGTAGGAAAAGATGAAGCAACCAATGAAATGTTGGGAATGCGGAGGACATCATTTACGCTGGGACTGCCCGATGAGGGAACATGAAGAGGGAAATAGTCACAAAGTTCCTAGACTTCAGGATAAGATGAAAGTTGAGAACCAACGGGAGAAGTTCATGGAAGCCAAGGGGCTTGGTCTTGAACGTTCAAGGTAAATAATTGAACGTGGGACAAATTTGTAAAATCTTAAAATTTTGGATGTGCAAATTGTAGATGTATTCCTATGTATTGGAACACCGAGGATGGTGTTATTCCATGGGGGAGGGGAATGTAATACCCCAGTTTTGACCCCGTTTGCATGATGTATATAATGTAATTAATCGTGGTGAGGAGATAAAGGCAAAAGCCCCACCATCAATTTGGTTGTGTATCTTTCGGTGGTAGGGATAGTTGGCAATGGTATATCGTGCTATCCAGCACATTATAGTTTGGCATCATGTAAATATGCACGCCAATTAAAATAAAGCTACAGCCAGATACGATGATGCAACATTAAAATGAAAAGGGCATGATTCCAAAGGATAAGAAGGGGGGGGGGGAATTGTCTAATTCTGGGAGCCATTGGGAAAGTGCCATGTGTCAACCACCTTCTTGTCTCATTCAGCCACCAAGTCATTTGGGACAGGAATTAGTTGAGGGTAGTTACTGCTTGAGGAAATGTGGGCATGGGGGGCGTTAGTTTGGCAGGCTGCTGTCAATTCTGACGGTACACATACCCAGCGAAAGAAGCCATCATTTCTCTCATGCCTGGTCTTCACCTTCACGATTGTGTTCTAGGGAATTCCATCCTCACATAGAAAGATGTTCTGTTTTCCTCACACATAGTTTTCCCGTCATTTTTCCTCATGTATCGGTCGGGGTTCTCCTTTGGTTTTGTGCATGCAGTGAGCTGGAAAAGCAGCCTCAAGGGCACGATTTATGCTGTGTATGTGAAATAGCCATGGTTTTCATACATGATCCAAGCTTGAGATTGGTTTAACCCACGATTTGGGTTGCTGTCATTCTTCCCATGATTTTTGGATGCTGTTGAGAGTCTGATTTCTTCTTCCATCTTAGACTGTGTGTTTTCCCCTTGCACACAAGTTGAGAGTTGTTCTTCCCCATTTCTGTCTGGGTCATTTTCTTCAACGTTTGTGTTGAGGAACTGTGTGCTGTGGATTTGTGGATGTGGGTTGGCTATTGATTTCCACATCCGTTGGTTGAGTTTCCCATGTATATGCTGGGATTTTTTCTTCTTCCCCTACTATGGACTGTGTAAGGTCACCACAGTTATCTTGTGAGTTTGGGTTGTTGATGTACTTTGGTTTTGGGTTGCTGTTGAGTTGTTTAGCCATGTTAGGGCCAAGAACAACCCTGAGTGGTCTTGTGGACCTGAACTGTGTTTCACCTTTTGTTTGGGATTGTCACCTAGTTGTCTTTGCCTTCTTCATAGAGCTGTGAATGGATTTCTTTGCTGTGGTATGCAGTGGTTGGTATTAAGACTGTAGTGGCTGGCTTGGCTATGTTTTGTGTAACATTGGCTATGTGTAAGCCTGCATTGACCCTTATTCCTTGAGGAATCATGCCCAGCTTGGGGGTGGCAGTGTTGCTGAGAGATTGATGAACAGGCTAGCCTATGGTTGGGTTGAACGTTCCAGCAATGTAGCTGGTTGCGGGGCGAGTTCTTCATTAAAAGATAAGTACTTCTGACTGTTTCATTTCTACAATTTTATCTACTGTTCCATGAATTATGATGAACATGTTAAATGCTGGAATGTGTGTGTTGCTTCCGTTGAATGTTGAGTAACTGTGTATCCTTCTATGTTTTATGCATCTTAGTATGCATTATCTTAATTTTTTAATATTAGCATTTATCCTTGTTTGTGTTCATGGGGGTTGTTTGCCTGTTTGTTTGGTGTTAGTAGCGTCCTCTTCATTGGTCGGAGGGTCGGGGATGTTACAACATTCGTCAACTCAAATATCAATATCTTTAGACATATTTACTCATCTGTTATTTGGATAATTACTGTGAAGGGACATTCCAACTTTACACCACATATATGTGTGGTAATCTAGGGACATAGGTATTTCGATAACGTCAGTGATTCCAAGTGAACTACCTACCATCATTTTACATCTCAGCTACTTATATTAGGTCTGACGATGTTCTTGTTCATCCAATAAGAGTCTCTATATTTAGTGCAATCTTTTAATATAACAAGAAGCATTATCTATTTTATGCACAAGACACTTTACCGTTCACTTTGGCTACATTGTAGCCTAATTTCATAGGTAATCTAGCTAGTCTCTTTATTTTTGTAGGTTTCATATATTCATATTTATATTCAATTATAGTCCAAGTGGGACTTCCATAATTCATCACCTGCAAAAATCGCAATGCTATGTGAGTTACCATAATATACATTTAATATCATTTTAATTGTGAAGGAATAAAAATATCATAATCCCTACTCGACATATTCTTTCTTCCAGAGCCTAGAAGCTCGACCTCAAACAAAAATTTTAATATTTCTCTGCATACTTGATGTTTCTATGCCTACTTGCTCAACATCGTATCAATTTGGTAACTCAATATTTCTGATGCTCCATAGCTTATCATCAAGGTATGTCTACCTAAGCCCTTTAGACCTAAGTGACTACATTATACATCCAACATAACTTGATAATGTAGTATTAAAGCATGTATAGACCATCTCAAATATTCTATAACTAAATTTCTTTAGACTAAACATTCTCAAAATGATATAGTTACTATATTCAGTTACTTTAATAGAAATTTTCCAAATTTCCAAAACTTCTTATAAAGTATATTCTCAACATATCAAATTATCGAAGCTATGTTTTCCCAAAAATTCAATATAACTAATCAAATGTTATCATCTTGGTATCCTTCCATAATAGACAAGGAATCATTCAGGCTCCAGAACTTGCTTTTTCCACTAAGGATTTCATCTTTTCCTCTCATCCCCATGTGATGCTTGTACTTGTAACCATGTGCACCTGCACTATTTGCTCACAACTTCTTGCCCAAAATAAGTTGCATAATACTCTCATAAACAATTTATATAATGACAAGTTCATATTTCACTGCGACGAAATATACTTGTGTATCATATCAAGGATTTACTTCCTCTTCAATATATTTTCTTGATGTGTTAATATTATGCACTTAATCGTATTAAAAACAATTTCTACTTGTACTTTACTCATCAATATGTATGTAAAACAACATAAGTATATCTTGCATAGATATGTTGCATCAAGCCTAATACTATCTTCATTTTCTCATTCCCCAATCAAACAAATAACCTTTCCTGTATTTTAGTTCATGCAACTAACTTCATGCATTGCACATAATTCTAAGAAAACCCATGCAATCAGTTCAGTTCAATTATCTTAACATTAAGCAATATTTCTTTTTATAGCGTGCAAACAAGTAATTATAATAACTCATATTCAAGTCATATAGTTCACAACATAACTGTATGTCGATGAGTCCATTAGGTCCGAGCGTTGTAAACATTGCTCTGATAACATATGTAAAATACCACTGATACCTCGATGCCATTTTGTGTGGAAAAGGGATAAAAATTTTGTTTCGTTGTTATCACAACATGAGTCAACAATGAGACACCATGAATCAATTTAGTTAAACATCTCCTTTAATAATTATAATTTCTACTTCACGTAATTAACTGTCTAACATAATATAATCATCGAAAAATAAGCAAACTTCTCTTGTATTAAGGACACTCATAAGATACCACTTCACTATTTAGATTATGGTTATCATAAGAAGGAAGTATATAAGAAAAACATAGAGAACACAAAATAATCCACATCTAAGCACGTGAGGACAAAAAAATGTATGTGGTTCATCCCATCCTTGGGGTTACATCCACCAAATCTATTAGCTATATTATTATTTTATTAAAGAGAAGTATTACAAAGTGGTGGTGCATCCATTGCCATATTTCCTTACTTCAAATATCTTTGCGAAGAGACATTTCAAATTACCAATTGCCCTCTTTGTAGGGCCTTGCTATCAGCTCGGAAGTCATCCATGGATCCGTGTCTTTAACCAAAACATTCAGAACCCAAATCTGTTAGTATCCTAGAATAACAGACTTATACTCAATCCTAAAAGTTGTAATTCTAACCTTCACTTCTTCTCGACATGCAAATGGAGACTACTTAATGGTTTTCATCCCACTAAGGTATAAGAATATTCCCAATATACATACCATGTATCCTCTATGGTGCTTGATACAAAACAATACTTATAAACTGAAAAACAACATAACTTGTAAAAATCACTGATAGTAATATCACAATATCTCTTTACCATATATAAGGGATGGCATTTGTGGTTATGGTATTTGTTACCTTCAACAACCATTCATTTACCAAGTCACCATAATAATGATGTGCAAATCATCAAAACAATATGTCATACAAGTTATCTTTATATCTTCAATACCCGAGTAAGCGCGCGCGCACACACACACACACATATATATTAATATACATTCTAAAAACATCAATCAAGCTTCAAGAAAAATCGGTAAAGTGCGTATACTAAGCCAAGAGATTCTCCCGTGCTTTATTGTGAGGATGATTCCAAATCCTATATAGTATACTACCTTTAGATCATAAGTGGTATTGAACTATACTCAGTATCTATACTCTGAAAACTCATACACAAAGGTATAACACAGATCGAGTTTGAAGTAAAACTTAAGAGTATTCCAAACCAACACGCAGAGAAAAATTCACAATGCATAGGATACTGAAGGATAAAATGTAGAATGGGGAGGACTCCCAGAACTGTATGTAAGAAAATTGTAAGTAGAACTCTCAAAGATGCAAAATGCAGACCTTGGTCACTGGTTCCATATAACTTTAAGAGAGGATGCATGCAAAAATTGTGGACTGTTGAAGAAAAATGCATGCATAAAATCATAATGGCACAAGATGGTTCCATTCCCAATATTCTTGGACCGTATTTCCATATATCTTTAAGAGAGGATGCATACAGAAATCGTGGACCGATGATGAAAAAAGCATGCATAAAATGATAATGGCATAAGTTGGTTCCTTTCCCAATATTATTAGACGCCGGTTCCATTCCCACGGGGACTGATGAAGAAAAATGCATGCAAGAATTGTAGTGGCACAAGCTGTCATTTAGCGAAGACTACGGATTCCATGTCTAGTTTAAGAGAAAAGCATACATGTTTTTGTTTTTACCAAGTCGAGATATGCAATGAAAATTACACTACTAACGCATCCATGGATTGGGCTAGACCCATATACAAAAATGATCCAGTATACAAAACTAAATAGTGGGTCTTGGATCTATTTAGATATGAATATCTAAACCCTAAGGCATGCAAGGAAAATCAATCCATGGAGTCGGATGCAAGACGATCCCAATATAATGTACATGCAGGTTTGTAAATCAAACTATGGAGTTTATTTTGTCCATACGCACACTTGGGCATTATCCGTTACTCCATTACCAAAATATTTATTATTCATATATCATCCAAAGTGCATTCATCCATTTTATCCAATACAATACAAAATCAGATAATGATCTTTTCAAGAAATCACCTAGGAAAAATATATAAAGACCACATAAAAAGAACATACAGGTCAATCCCGCAAACTTAAAGGGAAAGGTTCACAGGCTTAAATCCAAAAACGCAGGCATGAAAACATGAACCTACCTTACTCCGTACCACACACCTAGAAAAAATATCGAAGGCTCATTCACTCCAAGGAACACTAGCTAGACACACATCAGATGAATTGTTCAGTTGTTTTCTCCAGAGGCCACCACCTAAATGGTATCTCATTCACTTGTAATTCAGCAATATTTTTAAGCACAAATTATACTCTAATAGGCTGCATCATAGCACTTAATGAACCCAAAGTCGAAGCACTTGAAACAACTTTCCTCCTTTAGAGAAAACATACTGCCCCACCAAAATCAAGAATGGCCAGGATAAAAGAGTGTAAAGACCGTTCGCCCAGCACTGCCATAGTGAGAAATTTATTCTCATCAAAACCCTAGCACTTCCATGATTAGTGCTTACAAATTCCCATAACGCACCCACAATGGGTGTCAATAAGGCAAAGAAAAAACCTCCATAATTAACGCCTCTTCCATAGTTAATGTCAGTCAAGGTGAGTAATTAACAGTCAGCTACCATAATTCAAGTACGGGTTTTCCACAATGCCCCAAAATTAGTAATGCATCCTCAATATTCGATACAAGTTCAGGCATTTTAGTAATGCCTCCAAAATTAGATGCTATACCCCAGGGTAAATCAAATGGTTTTTATATTCTTCTCCACCTATATATAATGTTTTTATTTTAGATTATGTTCATATCTGAAATTCATTTTTCTATCTCCTTATTTTGATGTTCCTTATATGTGTGTGTGTGTGTGTGTGTGTGTGTGTGTGTGTGTGTGTGTGTGTGTGTGTGTGTGAAATTACTTTTACTATAATCTCCACTAATATATATATAAATATATATATGCGGGATTTGTTTCACTATGTAATACTTGAAGTGTAACAAATTTTGGAACTCTAAAATTTCCACCTCACAAGAGGCCATGGAAATGCACCATAGAGATTTAAGCCCTAGTGCTTAATCCTTTTTTATTTTGGAACACCTGCAATAACTTTAGTCTGCTACAACACTTATCTTCTAAGAAATATAAAGGTGTAGACACTGTAAATACATAACCATTATATCTAATTAGTAGCCCTAAAGCTAGATATAATAAACAACACAGATCCAGATTATATATTGACTTACAACAATAGTAATAATAAATATACCGAATCTTCAAATTAGAAAAAGGATTGCTATGTAATGTTGCATGTAACATTATATGTTCTACATATATATCTCAAATATATATATATCCCCAATATATATGATGTTCTTCATTATTATATATATATATGTTCTACATATCTCAAATATATATTTCCAATATATATATATAATGTTCTCCACTATTATATATATAATGGTCTACATATAATACATATATGTATGAGGTTTGTTTCACCACGTAATGCTCCATGATTATATGTACATTATATGTTATACATATATAAGATATATCTCCAATATACATAATGTTCTCCACTATTATATATAATGTTATATGTCTCAAGTACCCTTGATTAACCTGCGGTGGAAGAAATCTCATTGTGGTGAGGGTTTTCTATTCCTCATAGATGCATTTATGATTTATATCTATGTTTATGGGTTGTAGTCACCCTTAGGTATTCAAGGTGGGAGGGGGATGTTACAATTGTCGTCAGAGTAGTCATAGATTTACAATCTAAAATTCCAAATATTTTTAATATTTCTACAGTATATTTTCCTTGGTTTTGGAAAATCTCATCTAGATATTGTGATACTTCAAGACCTAGAAAGTAATGCATCATTCCAAGGTCTTTCATTTCGAACTTTACAGCAAGCTTCTTCTTACATTCGATACTAGGCTTATCTTCTTTTGTCAAGAACATATCATCTACATATAGTAATAAAATCATAATCCCATCATCCTCAATTTTATAGTATAGGTCGGAGTCTTCTTTACTTTTAGCAAAGCCTAAGCTCATCAGAAATCCATCGATCCTACCATACCATGCTCTGGATTCTCGCTTTATTCCATACAACTCCTTCTTTATTCTACATACATGATTTTTTTTATCATTAATCTCGAACTGTTGCGGTTGTTAAATATAAACCTCTTCTTCAATAAAACTATTTAGAAATGTTGTCTTCATGTACATTTGATGTACCTTCCACTTCATGTTTGATTCCAAGAAAATGCTAGTTCTAATTGATGTGTATCTAGCTATTGGTACAAAGGTATCCTCATAATGGATTCCCTCTTTCTCATAGAATCCTCAGGCTACAAACATTTCCTTCTACTTTTCTATACTTCCATATACTAAGTGTTTACTAAGGTTGAATATCCACTTTTAGGATACCACTGACTTGTCTTTCAGTCTTGGAACTACTTCCCACACATTATTCTTTATAATGGATTGGTATTCATCAACCATTGCATCATCCCACTCTTTCTGTTTTATTGCGTCTTCAAAACATGTTGGTTCTTTATCAACTGGATCGCACATCAAAGACATATTTCAGGGTATTACTTTGGCTTCTTTCTTTCTTTGATGGTTCCTTCAGGAACACCATGTCTTTTTGCTTCTTTGGATATTTCATGAGCCCAAGCAGGTTTTCTTTTTTGACAAGTCAGTTCATTGGGTAAATATTCAGGTAACTGAGGTTCTGTCATATCATGCTCTTCTTGTATATGGACTTGTTCTTCATTTCTGAATGATTTAGGACTTTCAACATCTTTGGTATTTTCATGATCCTCTTCATCTTCTTTATCTTTATTTGACTTCCTAAAGGTTATATCTTCGTCAAATGTAACATCTTTGCTAAGTTCAATTTGATGGTAACCTAATATATATATCCGATAATATTTTGATTGTTCACTATACCCTATGAACAATCCCTTCTTTCTTCAAGGATCTAAATTTGTCCTTTTCAACCAAATATCTTTATGTGACTTACCTCTATCTTTTCTCTGAAAAACATTTCTTTTGGATTTTTACTCCCAAGGGAACTGCGGGAAATTTTATTTTGTACATATATTATTGTTCTTGTTACTTATTCCCACATGTACATTGGAATATATTGATCATGTATAATAGCTTTCACATCTTCCATGATAGATCTATTATTTCTTTCGACAACACCATTTTGTTGTGGATTATATGGAAAGGTGAGCTCCCTCTTAATCCTGTCTTGCTTGCAAAAATACTTGAATTCATTGGAACTGAACTCTCCTCCAGTATCTAACCTCAAAATATTTATTTTCTTTCAAGAGAGGTTTTCCACTAGGGCCTTAAACTCCTTGAATCTTTCAAACACTTCATCCTTCTTTTTCAATAAGGATATCCAAGTCTTGTGAGAGCAGTCATCAATAAAAGAATCATAGTAGGCATACCCACTTAATGAAGTGTTTACATTGGCCTGCATATATCTGAGTGAATAATATCTAATATCCCTTTTTATTTACTATCACTTTTTGGAAATGGATTCTTAGTATTATTCCCTTGTGCACATCCTTTGCACAACCCTTCATGTTCTGTCTAAATTTCCAGTAAACTAGTCACAACCTTGCTTACAATTGGAAGAGCTTTGTAGTGAACATTAGAAAGAATTATGTTCCATATCTCACATGGGTTAATGGTCCTTGTTAGGACCTATGATCAATTTTGAAGTGGTTACCCCTGTGACTTCCTACCACAACCATAGGAAAATTACAAGGTGATAACATCTTCACGTCATTGTCGGGGAAGTAATCACAATTTTTCCTTGGGAAATGACATTGTTTAGCTCTACGAACTGGTTGAGTAGCCGATCTGTAATGTCCCCAAAAATTGAGAATAAAAAAAAAATTATAGGCTAGTGAAAAACTACCTAAAGCGGATCATTATTACTCATGCGGAATTACATGTGCTACTTATACTTTTGATCTCTTCGTAATTTTCCTTGTTGTCTTGTTAATCTCTTATACATTCAATGATTATTAGTTTGTTTACTTCTTATACCTTAATTCTGTTATTTAAACTATTTCTACATATTAGTTATTACTGTCAGTCAATTAATAAATTGTATAGATCATTGTTTTACTCCTGCACATGTGTACTTTGTTTATTTAATAAAAACGAACTTAACTTTGTTGATGGGAATAAAGTGTTGTTGTGGCAGGACTAGTTCTCCCATGACGATATGAGAGGTAAAGTATTACTTGGTTACATAGATTTACTTACTTCAATAGAACTAAGGCACCTCTCTCTTTTACTTATGTAGTTCATTACTTGTGATGGGATCGGATGTAAAGTTTGTTGACAGCCTTGATCATTAATATCCTGCTGCTAGTTATTACATTTCTCATCGACTTGGTTTTATAACTTGGTAAGTGCTTTTATTGTCAATTTATCTATTATGGCTAAATTTCTTGTACTTTAATTATTCTTCATTATGGTTTGAAATTCATCATTGTATATGTCATTAATATCTTTTTCGTGCTATGTATATTTTTACTATACTTTTTAACATCTCTTATGCTCTTGATTTGGCAAGTTATTATGTTTGTTTGAAGGGCATACCTTCATATTTTTATAGTCATAGTGGTTATCATGGCATACTTTGTATACCATGGTGCTTAAGCCTAAACACCTTGTTAGTAAGTTAATTAAAACCCTAAGTTCTAAACCTATGGAATAAACATTATCTACATACCTAAGCAAGGGTTCTTAGACTTTGGACTAGCGCAACCTACGACCAAGTATTATTGTAATACTATCATAGTGTAAGCTTTGTAATATGTTAACGTTGATGTTAGAGTTTGGGGTGACATGATATATGGTATAAACCATACATTTCCAGAGTTTAAGCGTTGGTATGGAGGGTGGTATTAAACGATACCTTGTAACAAGGATTGACTATGGGAGTGGGTTTTATAAATCATTAATGGACTCTATCCTGGTGAATTTAATGCTTGTTGAAAAGTGTGATAGCCTTCACTTAGTATTGGCTCACGATGGATGTGCATTGTATTTTCGTTTGGGTTTTAATCATTTTGAATCTATGCAGAGGGATGGCCATGGAGGAAACCCCTAGATTGTGAGGTATGTCCGCATGAATTTAAAAGCCTGCACATTGTTTGGTTTATAGTTTGAAAGGATGGCATACTCCTCATCCCCATTTTGGATCTTTTCTTGCAGGTGCCGAAAGGAATGGAGGGCCTGTGTGGCTACAACACTGTTGGCTCCAAGTGTTGCATTCGTGGCCATGGTAAGCCTGCTAATCAATTTTATGCTTGTCGCTCTTCAATCCTATTGGTAGAGCTACGTTTCAACTAGGTATTTTGTTGGGGTTTCATGCTGTAGCAAAATAAATTTTTCCTTTAGGATTATTAATACATACTTGGTTATTTTTAATGTTGGGGCATTATGCCATGATTCAATTTCTAGGACATTCAGCTCTGCATGATCCCATTTTAGTTATGTAAATCGTTAATGTTTTGGTTTTGGGATTTTATAGCCATGGCCTACACCATTGCTTGCAATGGTGCCATATCCCATTGGCATCCCTATGTAGAACATTGTCCTTGGACTTTAATGGCGACTATGTATAGACATTTGGATCTCTGTGTAAATATATATATGTATTGGTTTTGTAAAATGTAATGGTTAACTTGTTATATGGGGATGGGGTTTTGAAATAAGAAACATTCACCTAATCGATTACTCTATGGGTAAATCCATTGATTAGATTGATAATGTAATTAATTGGACAACATGGGGAAGGCCATGCTATAAATGGCATGAGCCTCTCCGAAAGTGTTGTGATAGCTTGTATTTAAATTGTCTATGGTATTCGATTTTGTGTAAAATGGTTTGTGCAAAACCATTGGGTTGGAAACCATGGTGGCCAATGCTTACAGTAGGGTATATTTTAATGGATTGTGTATTAAAACTGTTTAATGGCCGAGGCCATGCTATAGCTAGGGTATTACGACCTCTCTGCTAGCGTGGGAATTTTTAATTATATGGCAATTGGTGGGAAACATGGCGTGTGTAGTGCTATAAACAATGGGATTATAAAAAGGATTCGTTCTTGTTCAAATCGTTATGCTATGGATTTTAAATTATTTTGTGACCAAGCTATAAGGTTATACAATTTGGAATTCTTTTTACTATATTATACTGTGGTTATTATTAGTGTTTTTTCCTTGGGTTTTGGACATCCATGGGATTCGATTTCATGACCTCTACTGGCAACAGGGTTTTAAATGTAATGTAATGAATGTATTTTGATAAATAAAACAAGCTGGGCTTGCATGCTCACAGGATTTGATTCCTGTTACTGGTTGCAATATATGAATTTATGATATGATTTGATGTTTGTTTTACTATGATAGGTTATACTGTATAAGATATATTATTTTAATTTGACTAAGGTAAATGTTGTTGACTTATGTAATTGTATTTATGGTTATGTATAGATAGAAAAGTTAGGAGCATCGATTTTATTATATGAATTATGATCAGATAATTGCAAAGGACCACATGGATGGTCAAGATGCCTCCTCTGGTTATTTATAATGTTGTTTCATTTATGTGGAGTTTTTTTAATGTAATTTGTAATATCGATACAAATCTTGAAAGGTATTAGATGAGTTAATAAATTTTGGAATTTAAATGTATAGATTGTTTCCATATATGCATATACCTGATCATCTTATTTATATGTATATATACTTATCTTATACAAATAGTTGTGGTTGTAAGTAATACCCTAGGGTAACTATATATTATGTTTATTTATGTAAACTTACTGCTATGATTAAATCTACTATAATCTGAAACATGACTCTACTCACAAATGTAATATGTCAGTAGAGATTTAAATAATGGATAAACAATAAAACAACAGGTCTAGACTTACCTAGTTTACAATATTAATTTCAGACTATTAAACGAATACAGAAGACAAACTTTAAGATGGAAACCTAGCTATATACAGCCTATGATAATATTTACATCCTAGGAATATTGCAAAGAAATAAAGACCCTATCATAATCTAGGCAAAACATTAATTACCTAGGGTTAGTAAAATATAATAAAGATTTTACATAAAATATAATAAAGATTTTACATAAAGATTTTCCTAACTGGTGTTGAATTCTGAATCTGTCCTCTTTTCCTGCTAAGAAAACACTTGAGAGCAAAAATAGGCAGAATAATAATTCTCCTCCCAGAAATCAGAAGCCCCAAGCCTTTGCTTGGCTTAAGTCTTTATAGACATACTTTTCAGTCAAAGGGGTAGTTAAATCAAGAAATCCTTGATTTCTTGGTTTAACCCTTTTTAATTTACTGGGGTAATTTTCAATTCTTAACCTAGGAACTACTAACTAGTTCCTAGTAAGTCTTTCATAGATATTTCACTATTTATTAATTCAATATAATAAATAATAATTAGTGGAGCTTCTCTTCTTTCTTTATTCAATTATAAATTCTTTATACATACTATTTATAAAATACATAGTATTAAAATACTTGTTAAAATTTGTGTTCAAGTATCATGTGTCATGGTCCCTAGACTTAATGCCACTTCTTCATGGAGGTCGAGTAGATATATGTCTTAGGTCTACTACGCCAACCAAATCTAAACATAGTTGCATGTTGGATTTCCCTCGTATAACGTGGTAGCTCCTAAGTACTTTATGAGAATACAAAAAATTGAAATTTAATTTAATCACTTATAAATAAGTATGATGAGATCAACATTTTTCTCCAGTCATTTTCACTCAGAAGTTATTAAATTATTTTTAGTAACCACTACTGCTTACCAGAGCCCATACTCAACGCTTATAACCGGGAGTTACAAACACATAGCAATTCCAAAGTTCTCGCTCAACACTAAATGCTAGGATGCACTTGTATGATACACCTAAGGATGCAATGGCCAAAGATCCGAAGCTCCATAGCTTATGTTCAACATTAACATGGAATGCTCCAGAGCGTATGCCCAACATTTCCAATTATATTTTCATGTGTTCTAGAGCTTTAAGCTCAACACAAATATAAGCACTCATGTGCTCCAAAGCCTCTCGCTCAACACAAAACATCTCATCAATCATGTGCTTCAGGGTCCATGCCCAACACAAACATTTCATCAATCATGTGCTTCAGGGTCCACGCCCAACACAACTGTCATATATGTCCATATGTATCATCAAAAATTGTCCTACGCCCAATATAGAAAACAAATCATCATGTTCATATGCAGTGGGGTCTTTGACCCAATATAAAATAAAACATCAATATAATCATCATGATTAATACGCTCATGCCTATAAATGGTAGGTCCAAAATTCAGGATATTACACGGTCATAGACACATACTTGTTGTACATGCCCTTGGCACTCCACAAAAATTTTGAAGGTGACTCCACTGGGAAATACTAGCTTCTAGAAGAACCCACATGAGGATAAATCCTGATGCAGTATCCTTCCAAGTAATATTTGATCTTGAGGGCCAATAGGATGCAAAGTTTATTCATAAATATTTCCTTCCCTACTGAAGGTGTTATTTTTGTTAGTGATATATCTGAACATTATTATGAGGATTTTGGAATAACCTTCACTAGAACTAAATTTGAGTCTAGCGTCTCTGACCCTGTTTCTGATACCTCTGCATTTGATTTTTGCCACATTTCCTGGTCACCCCTGACCTCAAAGCCTCTAGGAAAATATTTCCAACACCAGCCTGAGCCAAAGTGCCCTACACTTACTACTACTTATTCAACCCTAATAAATTCCACTATCATAAGGAACTTTGGTGCCTTGTATCTGTCTCCCACTACTCCCAAGAAGAAGCAGCATTCATCTTCAAGTTTCGTAGGCCCCTACATTCCTTACAACTTACCAATTTCTTTTCCACCAATATTAATCTTTCCCATAAACCCTGTTATACCTCCAAGGATGGAAAATATATTTTATCCTCTTCATATTCCAACCGCTCTTCATGACCTCCATCTGGGAGGTCATAAAGAGTGACTTGTAATTGAGTGTCATTTTGTACCCAACCCAAAGGGTAAGGCTTCACATGAGGTTTAGTGTTTAATCCCAACTTCTTAACAATTGTTTCTAAAATCAAAATAATTTAGGACCCACTATCATACAAAGTATCTACCTTTGTATGAATCGCTATGAACCTTATATGAAAAAGCTCATTGACTTTCTTCTCATCGTTTTCAAACTTAGGAGATTGAATAGAAGAACTTGAGCTAAAAGACATTATACCTTTTCTTCCCATTGGAGTCATATTTTTTACCCTAATGAAGACATGTAGGCTTCTATACCTATTTTTTTATTGTAGCTATATATTCTTACCCTTCTCTTTTCCTTTCGATTTATTCTCAAACTTAGGTGGCTTCTTATACACATTCTCCATACCATTTTTCACTTTTCTAGCTTCGAGCTCAGTAGCTTTTATTGACACTTCGTCAATGTTGGTAGGATTGAACATCAAAATAGTATGACGAAGACAAGAATGTAAACCAACAATGTACTTAATAAGAGTTTCACTACTATGTAATGAAAATTCCACTGCTAAAGTTTTTTTTTTAAAATATTAAGTATAATATTGAATATCTTCCCCAAAAATTGTCTTATATATAACCATTGAATTATTGATGTTTGAGTATATGTCAAAGGATAGAATTGTATCTTTAATACAAGAATAAATTCAGTCCAAGAAAAAAAGATTTTACCATTTTGAGAATGAACGTAATTTTCTCATGGTTAATATGTTTTACAAATATTGACATTAACTTTAAATGAAAAGAGGGAATTAAACATAATGAACAAATTTTTGTCATGGTTATTATTTTTGAGTGCAATATCCCAAATTTTGGACCTACCATTTATAAGCATGAGCCTATTGATCATGATGATTATATTGATGTTTTATTTTTATATTAGGTCAAAGACCCCACTGCATATGAACATGATGATCTTCTTTGTATATTGGGTGTAAGGCAATTGTTGGTGATATATATATATATATATATATATATATATATATATATGTTGGTTGTGTTGGGATTGGACTCTGAAGGACATGATTCATGAAATGTTTTATGTTGGGCATGGACCCTGAAGCACATGATCAATGAGATGTTTTGTGTTGAGCGAGAGGCTTTCGAGCACATGAGTACTTACATTTGTGTTGAGCGTAAAGCTATGGAACACATGAAAATATAATTGGAAATGTTGTGCATAATCTCTGGAGCATTCCATGTTGATGTTGAGTATAAGCTCTCTAGCCTCGGATCCTTGGCCATTGTATCCCTAGGTGAATCGTATAAGTACATCCTAACATTTACTGTTGAGCAAGAGCTCTGAAATTGCACTATGTTTGTAACTCCCTATTATAAGCGTTGAGTATGGGATCTGGTACGCACTAGGGGTTACTAAAAAGATTAAAATCACCTCCAAGTGAAAACGACTTGAGAATAATATTGATCTCAACATACTTATTTTTAAAAAAATTAAATTGTAACATCCCTCACCACCTCTACCAAAAAATCACAGTGAAAAATACACATCACTGTAAGTACGGACTCTAAAACTTCGTCGAGCTGTGAATATAACTGGTAGGGATTAAAGACTGAAATCTTCGAACGACAAGAAACATACAGTGTAAGTGAACTACATTGTAAGTATTTATTCTGACTTATTAAAAAGGCTCTAGATGTAGTCGATAGACTCAGCAGACTGAAAGTGACTTGGAAAATAATGATTGGGGATGAATACATTAAGGGGAAAGGTTAAGACTTAACAAAACCTTGGGAACCCATTAATAAGGACCAAGTGCCATCATGGGTCCCTCGGTGACAGAAGAAAGTGAGTTTGCTTATTATTTAAATTATGTGTATGATCTCTATGCATAAAGGAGAACCGATAAGCAGGAGGAAAACTATTTAACACTGGGGAGTACACACGATTGTTACTATCTCTATGTCTTTGCGCTTGATACTCTTTTTCCCTAATAGATCATATTCTATGAATGCAATAAAAATTTTATAGTTTTAAAAGAATAAGGTGTAAAATAAAAGTGATCTTTAAGAAGATTCCTACTAAGCCTATTCTTTTAAATGTACAAGGAAAAGTAAAATAGGAACTTGTTTAGTCAATACCCTTTACCAATTAAAACATATTTTGGTGCACCAATAATTAATCCACAAACTCTCTTTTCAAGGGGAATAAAGGCACGGGTGATTGTGATATATATATATATATATATATATATATCATCATTGAAAACAATAATTTAGTAGAGGATAAGAAAAAAAAGGGAAAAAGGGAAATAATAAATAACTAAAACATTTCCTTATTGATCAACTAAATCCGAGAGACTCAACATATGCCCAAGGGAAATTTATTTCATAGCTAAAAGGGCAGGGGAAAATTAAGTATTATTCGAAATAACCAGCAGAATTATCCCAAATCTAGGGCTATTTCATGAGGACTCACTTGAAACCACCAGAGACTTGACGCTCCAAGCTTGCATGTAATCTGACTGCAATTTGGGAAATTGTGGGGGGTGTTATTTCACATAACTATGGCCTACGTTTTTCTAGTTTGCCTAAAAGTATTGTTGCCCCTTATTTTCTTGATGTCTACTTTAAAGTATAGTTGCAGGAAGTGTCTGACTGATAACCATAATGTTTTCCTTGCCTTTTGTGATCTTAATGAAGCATGTGCCTATGATTTGGTGTTTTGAGAAAAACCTAGGCATGAATTATTCCTGGGTTGATCTGATTTTGAGCTTCTACTAGGTTTTGTGATTTAATGAATATAATCATGTATTATTTCTCTGTTGATGAAATCAGAGCATGTATCATTTTTATTTATTTGGGGTTTGATAAAATTTAAGTGTTTCACTCTTCAGCGGACTCATATATGAAATTATCTTGGTTTGCTATTTTCATCTATGGAATATTTATGTGCTGTGTCTATAGTCTCTTATCAGGGATCGGAAGGTGAAATAATTCATGATCTTTGAAATTTTTGTCGCTATATGCTATGCATCATTGTGCAAATTATACGTTTTACATATTATAGTTAGGCATGCGAGTTGCATTGATGCTTCGGGTGGGTTCCATGCGCGGGTGATTGAAGGTTCTGGGTAATTACTGTGAGCTTGCATTTATATGTTGGGCAATCTTCATAAGCCTGTGATTCGCATATTCTGTGCATGCCCTGCGACTAGCATAATAGGTATGTTGGGTTGTGAACAATATGTGTTGATATATGTTTTAGTCATTGCTGCATTTTAAAAATAAATCATTGGTATGTATTCTTAATAAGAATAAGTCAGATCCACATCTTGTTTTAGAAAATAGTTTGGACCTTAAACCACTTATGGAAATGTGATTACTTATATATATATATATATGTGTGTGTGTGTGTTGATAACACCCACCCTGTATCTCGATTGAACTAAATCTATGGAATAGGATGAGTTTGATTAAGACTCGGCTTTAAAATCATTGGATATGAAGTGATGTATCTATGTTTATATATATATATATGTGTGTGTGTGTGTGTGTGCCATTACACTGCCATAATGGGGATCATTTTTTGCTTTGACTGCTTAATAAATAAGAAGAAGGAATATGGAAAGTAGAGCATCATTCCAAGATTTACTCATAAACACTGTTTAAAGGCCCTTGAATAGATCTGAGATGGGCATTTGGAAGGACTTGTATGTTACCTAGACCTTTCTTCGGTCGTCCTATTTTGGAATTTGCAGATCAAAGTTTGGTAGCTAAACCTTGTTTGGGTTTTCCCAATGTTTCAAAGACCTCTGGATAGTTTCCAAAGTGTGAGGCAAATCTGTAAAATACTTTGAGAGTGTTAACCTTACCTTCTTGGATTCGTCGCCCAGCTTGGGGGTGGCTCTAGGCTATAGAACCTATGCTGGATAGAGCCAGTGGTTGGGAGGAAAGTCGTAGTAGAGATTTCAGTTGCCTAAGTCATATTGATTAGTATTTCTCATGTAATTATTGTATGTTTCATTTAAGGAAAAGGGTTGTGTTCTATGCATGAGCAGTATGATTTGCTGAAAAGGGTAGTATGATTCCTGCTTAACCTATTTTCTTAAATTAGCTGTGTTGGGATTAGGGCAGACCCAAATTCTTATACTTTTATCTTCGCACCAACAAAAAGACCCACAGTGTTGGCCCTTTCGGCAACAACCTGCGAATAGGTTACAGTTTCACCTGAGACAGCTATGGGGTGCCACAGAATCAGCTTTATACAGGAAAAAGAGGGATACTACCATATCTTTATCCTTAACAAAGAATAATTATGCAATACAAAGCTTCGACATCCACTTAAATAGCTTCGCAGTATAGATAGAAAGACAGTTTCTTGCTTAGCCCTTAGCTGGGAATTCACAGCGAAGTTAATACTTAGCAGTTTATCTTACTTTATCATTCATTTACTTATCAAATGCATAAAAACATAACAGGAACAAAATAAACAGAACCACCAAAACACAAGATATACGTGGTTCACCCACAGTGTAGGGGCTACGTCCACAGAACTGCATTTTATATTCAACAATTTACAAAACACACCGTTCTAATCTGCGCACTCAGCTGCAGATCTTCTCAACATCCCAAAACTGTGCACTTAATGATAGATCCTTTCTTCCAAAACCCTCTATGCACTCAGCTGCAGAGGTCATTTACGCACTCAGCTGGGACTTAACCTTAAACCAAAAATAGGCCTTAGATTCTTCGCATCACATTATCATACACAAAAACCTACTTGACTCCTTTACATTAATGCCTATTTATACAAGTGCACTATTACAATACCATGGGATTAAACCATGGGTACCAAAAAACCATGGGACATTTACAAAAAGAGGGGCTTTGACCCAACCCGAAAGCCCCTAAGACTTTTTTGGACCGCAACTTCGCTTACAAGCTTCGCACCAAAACCATGTAGTTGCCAAAATTAAGGACCTTCAAGGTTCGAGCCCCAACAAGTTGTAATGATGATAATACCTTGGAATTCTTAATCATTTGAAATGCTTAATCAAGGTCCGAGCCCCAACATGCCCCTAAGACTCACCAATGTCCCATCCCGAGACAGTCTGCTGCTTTTCTGGTGGAAGAATCTTATTAACGAAGATAGTAAATTGCTTGTTGAGGCTGCGCATGATATCTTTGGCTACTTGCTCCTTCTCTACTATCTCCTGCAATGTTGCTGCAGATGCTTCGTTGGCCTTTTCCTGTGCAAACGTGTCATACTCCTTCAGAACTTTGAGCTGGTTGTCCACAGCAGTGCTCAACTCCAAGGCCTCGTTAATAAGGGGCTGCACAGAGTTCACCAAAAGTTTTTCTTTCCTTTTGTAAGACTCAATTTCTTTCTGGACCTCATTGCTATGCTTCACCTTAAGCATCTTCTGCATAGGAGGCAATGTCTTAATTTTTTCTTTCACTGCATCCAGCTCTGTCTGTCACTGCTTGATGGTTTCTTGCAACTTTTTGACTTCTGGGTTGTCCTGCAAGTTTGCCCAGGCCTCAACACTTTCGTCCAGCAGCTTTGATGCACTACTCATAAGATCTAAGATCTTCGTTGTTGAGGCTTGAATATCTCCGCAACGTTGTTCCCTAACATTTGGCGAAATCTCAGGAATGATGCAAAGTTGAAGCTCCGCAATCTGAGCCTCATGTTCTGCTTTCATCTTCTCTATCTCGCTTCGAGACTGTTGTGCATAATATTTCAGCTTGACTATTCTTTGTTTTGGTTCTTCTTCACCCTGCATGTCGAAGTCAGGGAGACTTCAACACGCCTCATCCAATACTCGCGCTGGTGTAGCCTACTTGGTTTCTGCTTCCCTCTTCTTCTGCTCAGCTTCTTCTAACTGCGCTGCGAGGCTCTCACTCTAATTTGTGGTATTCTCTAACTGCATGTATGAGTAGCTGTCTCGTTCTCGAATCTCGTTCATGATTGCCAATTGACAAAGATGCAGCTCCGGTATAGACAACTTGGTGTAGTCTATCTCAACTATCATGCTCATCTATGATTGAGATGCTGTGTCAGTTATTATAAGGGCTGCACTTGGTACTTTCCCTCTGTTGTTTCTAGTGGGCCATTGTCTCGTATCTGGCTGCGCTCTTTCTGGGGCACTGCTTGCTACGATGCCAGTTGCTAATATTTCTGCTAACTCCTTTAATTCTATAATTCACTGTGCTACGCCAGTGAGTGCATCAAGGTGTGTAGCTGCAAACACTGCCCACTTGCTGGATAATACTTCTATGGACTTCATCAGAGCCAAATCAAGCTCTTCAATCGTCAAAGCGGGCTCTTCGACGATATTCTTTCCCTTCGACACCTTAGCTTTCTTTCGGGGATGAGGCTTAGTCACTTCCTCTACTTCAAGAGACTTGTGCTTATCTGGGCGATTGGGGTGTGAGATGGTTTTGACCAATTCCTTTGCTTCTTCATCAACTCTATCATCTCCACCCTGGTCACCTTCGCTCTGTTGTGACTCATCTTGTTCTTTGGTTTCTTCTGGTGGGTCACTCTGTGGCAGCTGAATAGGACCTGCGCCCACATCTGTCACTGGGGGGACTGGTATGTTGGGCCTTGTTCCCATGTCCTTCACCCATTCATCTAGCCACTGCTAGACTACTGCGACAATGTCTTCCTGGTTCACCACATATGGAAACTTCCAACATGTTTGCTTGTTATTTGCGTGGGCCTGGATGAAGACATTGTGCATGTCATCCTTCAATTTGGCCACTCCAGCATACTGAGAGAATAGATCATTACTGAGCCGCGATGTTTTCAGAATCTCATAGGAAATATTCATCACATAGAAGAAAAACACGTAGTTCATCATTTGTTGTAAGCCTTTCTCCTGTGAAACCCAAAGAGATGCGTACCTCGCTGCGCCAGGAATCTACGGAGGCACATCAACAAACTGTGCCTCGGTAGGTTCTCTCCATCCTACCAGTGCAATAAGAATTAACAACCATGAGTAATGAAAGGGTCTAACTTTCTCCTGTGCATCGTAGACATCTTCGAGGAATTCCCTAGCATTGTACTCTGCCCATTTGTAACTGTAGCCTTCGGCACAGTTCGCAGCAATACTGACAATCGGGGTAGGTAGTTCATTCGATCTGCACTTTCGCATTAATTTTCATGCTAGGAGCTCTGCGGGGAAGTGAATATTTTGGTGCCAAATTGTCGAGGTTTGATACCCTCGCTTTCCTTTCGTCAGGATGAAGTGGTCCTTCATGTGCTGTACCAGCTTCGTATCCTCATGTTTTCCGACAAACTGAATCCTAGGATCAGGCCCTTCCTTTGGAAAGCCTATAATCCTATGAATCATTTCTCCATCAATAGCTATTTTCTTGCTTCCTATCCATAGGTTCCCATCATGCACCAATTCCAATAGTTTCTTGACCACCACGGTAACCTGCGTGTTGTGACCAAAGTGGGGGACATTTAGCATCTTCAACAAGCCAGCAACCCACTGTTTGACTTCCAGTAACATTGTTTCGGCCTCCAGATAATGGACAGAGTGCAAGTACTTCCCTGGTGTGAACTGCGGAAACTTCCCATGATCATTTGTATCGTGGTCTGCGTACTTGGGCCGGTCTAATTTTCCTATCCTCGTTTCGACCAACTGCACACCCTATGGCAGTGAAGGGGTGCGTAACATGAACTTGGCTATCTACCGAGGTGGCTGAACTCTTGGTCAAATAGGAGGAACATATGGTGGACATTGCGATGCAAAGTTCTCATCTTCACCGAAGTCTTCAAAACCTTCAGGTGGGAGCTCTACCGAACCAAAAGGATTCATCTCGGGATCCTCCAGTGTCTTTCCTGATGGCTTGTGCCTTTCTTCATTCCGCTTAGAATGAACTTTTGCCTTAAATTTATTTCTGGTTGATCATGTCTACAATGTTTGATTCATCATTGGGGGAGTCTCTTCACAAGGTGCAGATGCAGGTGGATTGCTCATAAGGTTCTACAGATCCCTCTGTTTGAATTCTCTCAACAATTATTGGACTTCGCGATCAGCTGACATGGACTCAACTGAAGAAAATGTGTAATGTGAAATTCACAGCTCTAGGTGTCTTCTTATAGAATCCAATGACCAAATATGCCATAACTGTGCATTAAAGACACCAAATCTGACCGAGCGGTGGTAGATCTTGTCCAAACGGTGCTAGATTCCCCAAAATCTCATCATTATAGGCAGTTAATGCAGCTAACATACCGGTGCCACCAAATCTGATTCTTTTCCATCAGTCACATTTTAAGCTTCAACACACCTCTCTTCTTCGGCACAACCACTAACTTCAGCTTCGCCACAATGAGGATCTTCGACACATCCTATCACAAGTTTTGACAGAGCTTCGAGCTTCGACCCACGACAGAATTTCTTCCACAATCTTCGATACTTCGTGAATTTTTCAACAATCTGCTGAAGCTCTCTAAGAACAGCTTCTTTATAGTCTAGCACCCAATTTCAACTATTCTTGGTACTTAGACTCTTCTTCTTGGTATCACTTTTGATCAGGGGGTACAGGCTTGTCCCTGTACTTCTTTAATATACTTCCATTCACCATGGAGGGAAAAATATCTCCATTCAATTTAGCTAACTGAACTGCACCACCATCAGTAACTTTCTGAACTATGTATGGTCCTTTCCAATGTGTCTTGAGATTACCTAGGAACTTCATGAAGTTACTGTTGTATAAGAGAACAAGATCACCATTCTGAAAATGCTTCTTCTTAATGTGTCTATCATGCCATCCTTTTTCTCTAGCTTTCTATACTTGTTGCTGGAAACCTGCAATGAATCTTTCTTCTTTTATTTCTAGTATCTTTGCTGGTCTTTTATTCAACATAGATGGATCATCCATCTCTGTGAAGGCAGATATTCTAAGGCTAGGAACAATGTTCTCCATGGGCATAACTACTTCCTGTCCATATACCAGCCTAAAAGGTCTATGGCCTGTCAACTTGTTGCAAGTGGTTCTATAAGCCCATAATACTGTTGGAATTTTAAGATCCCAATCATTTCTGTTAACATTACAAACCTTCGTCAGAGTGTGCTCAAGAATCTTATTAAAGGCTTCAATAGTTCCATTTGCTTGAGGATGGTAGGCAGTACTCTTCTGATGATATACTTGAAATTCTTTGGTCAATGCTTCAATAGTCTTATTCAGAAAATGTGATCCTTGATCACTCATAAGAATTCTAGGACATCCAAACCTCGAAAAGATGTTATCAAATATGAAATTTGCAGCTGTAGCAGCGCTATAGTCCTTGACTGGTTGAGCTTCGGCCCAACGAGTAAGGTAATCAGTTGCTGTAATAATGTATCTTGCTCTAGATTTCTTTGTAGGGGGATTGATTGGTCCAACAAAATCAATAGCCCATTTTTCAAATGCTTGTAAAGTTACCTGTGGAACCAGAGGCATCTCATCCCTCCTGGATGGTTTTCCTGTCCTCTGACAGATATCGCAGTTGTGGCAATACTCTCTTGCATCCTTATGAATCACAGGCCACCATAATCTAGCTATCAAAATCTTCTATACTGTAGCGTTTCCTTCATAATGACCTCCTGCTGCTCTAGAGTGTGCCTCAGCCAAAATCAATGGCTTTTCATGCTCCAGGACACAACTGCGCAGTATTTCATCCAGCACCATCTTGTATAGTTGTCCTACTATCAAGGTAATGTTAGCTACTCTAACCACCAGCTGATTCTTCTACTGTGTTGTCATCTCAGACTGTGTAAAACCTATAGACAAGTACTAAACAATATCTTGAAAATAGTCATCAACCATCTGGATAGAAAACAACTCGGCATCAAGAAGACCTTCATCCAAACTAGTAGGCTCTTCTCCTGAGTCAAGTCTTGAGAAGTGGTCAAGCCCCAGGTTAAGTCTTCCTGGCTTAACTATGATCTCAAATCCATACTACTGAAACAAAATCAGCCATCTGCATATCCTTCCACCTAACACAGGCTTGTTAACCAAATACTTCCAAGCAGAATGGTCAGTGAACATTTTAAAATGAGATCCTAACCAATAATGTTGAAATTTTTGCAAAGCATAAACCATAGCTAGACCTTCTCGTTCTGTCGTAGTATAATTATTTTCTACTGTGGATAATTTTCTACTTGCAAATTCAATAGGGTGATCAATATTACCTTCACCTGACGGAGCCAATACTACACCCAAAGCAATGGAAGATGCATCGACATGAACATGAAACTCCTTACTCCAGTCAAGGAATACTAAGATAGGGGTAGTTACCATATTTTCTTTCAATATATCCAAGCTTTCCTGACATTCAGGTGTCCACTCAAACTTAATATCTTTCTTCAATTTCTTTTCCATAGGGGCTGTAATCTGAGCATATCCTTTAATGAATTTCCTGTAATATCCAGTATGACCAAGCGTAGTGTGAAGTTGCTTAACAGAATTTGAAGGTGGCAAGTTCACAATAATGGCTATCTTCGTAGGATCCACCATCAATCCTTGCTTGCATATAATGTGACCTAGGAGAATTCCAAAGGGTGCACAAAAGATACACTTCTTTAGGTTCAATGAAATCTGATGCTGTCTACACTTGTCCAACATAAGTCTTAAACTAGTTGTATGATCTTTCAATAAACCAAAGATAGTCCAATCATCAAAGTAGACTTCCAAGAACTTATGAAGAAATTCCTTAAATGCAGATATGACTACTCTGGAAAACATAGCATGTGCATTCTTCAATCCAAAGGGCATAACAGTATACTGAAAGGATCCCATTTCTGTAGCGAAGGTTGTTTTATGTCGATCCTCTGGAGCAATTCTGATTTGATGGTAACCTGAAAATCCATCAGTGAAAGAATCCACTTCTTGACCTCCGACATTGTCTAAAACTTCGTCTGTGAAGGGAGTAGGAAAAGGATCATGTAAACATGCATCGTTCAGCTTCCTAAGGTCAACACAGATTCTGATTTCTCCCTTGGTCTTCTTTTCTTGTACCACCATAGGGCTGACCCATTTGGACACTTCGACAGGCTCAATGATTCCTGCAGTGAGCATCTTATCGAGCTCCATCCTGACTTTTTCTTTATATTTAGGGTTCATCCTATAAGGGCGCTGCTTCACAGGCTTTGCATCATCTTTCAAAGGTATTTTTATCACTCCTATATCACCAAGGATACCTTTCATTTCTAATAACTTCATCGAAAATAAGGCCTAATACACATGGATAAGTTTAGTCACTTTGCTTACCATTTCTTTGTCCCAATAATCTCCAATGGTATCGTACTTAGGCATTTCTTCTGATCCAATGTTTACTTTCCTTGTCTTTAAGGGTTGAGTTACTTCAGGTGATTCGACTGCTAGTCCATGTACTTCGCAATGTCCTTTTGACTCAGGAATATTAATGTTGTGAGGGTCATCGTCTTCACCAATGGTGAGGTTATAGCATTCTACTGCATTAGCTTCTTGTTCCTTCCAATCAAGTTGGTACTCGGCTATTTATTTATCATCAAACACCTTAATATGGAGCAACCTAATAGCTGCATCCAAATCAGGTCAAACTTCCTTAATAGAAAATGTGAGCACAAAACTATCAGCAAGGCTAACCCAACTTACAGTACCATGGCGAAGCTCCACTTCTGCATACCAATTCTTTGTTACAAGTTCCAGAGTGTGTACAAACCTATGTACCCATTCTTCACAAGGTACATGCTTCCATCCTTCATAATGCCACCCCAAATGTTCCTGAGGGCTAGTCTTACCATTAAATCTGCTTTGTATGTCCTGAGGTTGATCCATGAATATCAGGCGAAGAAACTTTTGACAAGCTCTCCAACTATGAATATACTTTTTATGACCATTCCACCATCTGGAAGCTATAGCTCTCAATACTAAATCTAGAGTCTCCATTTTCTGTGAATCTGGTACTTGCTCATGAGAATTGTACAATAAAATATTCTAGGTCTGTCAAGCCATCAAAAGTATGTAAGATTCTAGGTCTATTTCTCATGCAATTATTATATGTTTCATTTAAGGAAAAGGGTTGTGTTCTATGCATGAGTAGTATGATTTACTGAAAAGGGTATTATGATTCCTTCTTAACCTATTTTCTTAAATTAGTTGTGTTGGGATTAGGGCAGACCCGGGTTCTTATACTTTTATCTTCGCACCAACAAACAGACCCACAGTGTTGGCCCTTTCGGCAACAACCTATGAATAGGTTGCAGTCTCACCTGAAACAGCTATGGGGTGTTGCAGAATCAGGTTTCTGCAGGAAAAAGAGGGATATTACTATACCTTTAGCCTTAACAAAGAATAATTATGCAATATAGAGCTTCGACATTCACTTAAATAACTTCGCAGTATAGATAAAAAGATAGTTTCTTGCTTAACCCTTAGCTGTGAATTCACAGCGAAGTTAATACTTAGCAGTTTATCTTACTTTATCATTCATCTACTTATCAAATGCGTAAAAACATAACCGGAACAAAATAAACAGAACCGCCACAATACAAGATATACATGGTTCACCCCCAGTGTAGGGGCTACGTCCACAGAACTGCATTTTATATTCAACAATTTACAAAACACACAGTTCTAATCTGTGCACTCAACTGCAGATCTTCTCAAAATCCCAAAACTACACACTTAGCTGCAGAACCTTTCTTCCAAAACCCTCTGCACACTCAGCTGCAGAGGTCGTCCACGCACTCAGCTGGGACTTAACCTTAAACCCAAAATAGGCCTTAGCTTATTCACATCACATTATCATACACAAAAACCTACTTGACTCCTTTACATAAGTTCCTATTTATACAAGTGCACTATTACAATACCATGGGCTTAAACCATGGGTACCCAAAAACCATGGGACATTTACAAAAAGAGGGGCTTTGACCCAACCCGGAAGCCCCTAAGACTATTTTGGACTGCAACTTCGCTTACAAGCTTCGCACCAAAACCATGGAGTTGCCAAAATTAAGGACCTTCAAGGTTCTAGCCCCAACAAGTTGTAATGATGATAATACCTTGAAATGCTTAATCATTTATGAGCTTATCTGTCTTTTCAGCAAGCTGTGATTGCAGGGAATGTTTGGCAAAGGGCAAACGGAAAATTAGTTGGCTTTGGATGATAGTATAGAAGCTGTCAATTATATAACTTATGCATATCTGAGACAAGCAGTTTGACTTAGTATAGATTTTCATAGATGCATCAATGTACGACTAATTAACCCTGTTTGTTTTATTGTGCAGCCGACATAGAGATTTTCATGTTCCCTCTCGTGAGATCATGGAAAAAACAATTATAAGGCTCTTGCTATGAAATGTTTAAAAGTACCTAAGGAACAAGATGATTTATGGATCGTACGTTCATGGAACGATTATGTGATCAGTAGGTTGTATATGTTTTTTTCCAAATATGTCATACTCATTGTTATCAATGAAAATAACATAGTATCCTAACGTATGTATATCAAGTTTTTGTAGTAAGCTAGTGTCTTAAAGAGGTACTTGAATATCCATGTAAATGAAGGGTAATATTAGGCATGCGAACTTAAAGCAAATAGCACAACATTTATATTTAGTTTGAATATTATTTCCTATTGAATTTATAAGGCTCGTGCTTGTTGTATCAAAATATTCCTACGAATTAAGGTCATTAATCAATAGGACAAATTAAACTCGCATAGCAAAGGATTATAAATTTTCATTGAAAGATCCTTTTCCATAGCATGGACATGGGTAGGTTGGCTTGGTTTGTTACATATGGTATCAGAGCCAGCTACAACAATGGACCCTTAAGAATGGGCTAACATCATAGTTTTGCAGGATTACATTTGGAAGAAATTGTGGTAGTTCATACTCTCTCCTGATTTTGTCTTTTGTAGAATGATTCATAGAAGTGAGAAAGGTAAACTTTTGTGGCCTCCATATGGGTATCTGTTGAGTTCCATGGCGAGAACTATATGGGTAATAGTTTATTTTATTTAAATTGTTGATATTGAACAAAATCTGTAAATTGATTTTGTTATGTTCTCAATAGATTAGCATTGATGGTCTAGAAGCCATCGATCATGTGTCTAGAAATAGTGTTTGTGACTCAAATATGCATGACTAAATTTTCTATTTTTAGTTTATGCATGCCGCATTATGGATAAAGAAGTAATTCCTTCTATTGTAACGATATTTAAATTGATGGGCATTGATAACAAGATCCCCATTAGACATTGAATCAATTGTAACTACTATGCAGGGCTTTTTAGAAATTTAGGCCTGCAGTAGATTAATTTCACCCACAACAATTAACAATTGATCATGCAAAATTATCAACAATGGAGACTTAATATGGAGCTATAACACAAAATTATATTAACTGAGTGTACAATAGCCAACCCTGTAATAACATAGGCTGCTGAATATATAGAATACATGAGCAAATCGAATCCATAAGGAAGCATCCAAATCTAGCATAAAGCAGGCTTACCCAAAATAGGCAAATCCCCCATAGGTGTAAAAAGCTGATCCCAAATCTATCAAGGACCCCACGAATTAGAAATGGCGCATGGGCAAGCTAAAGAGTGGTCAAATGGCAGCTCATACATGCTTTTGCATGGAGGAAAGAGTGGAGGAGGAAGAGGCAACAAAGCTGATTCACCTCACCTAGTCTTGCTTTCCTATGTGCCTTAAAACACTGAAAAAGCATGCAATAAAGAAGAAAAAGCAGAAGGGCGCCTAGGAGGCCAGGAATAAAGCAGATTTGATTCCCAAGGCTTTCCCAAGTGCTCCATGAGTCAATAATGGCAAGTTTGACCTCTATGGATAGGCAATTATCAACTTGCACATGGTGGGACTCATGGACTAGGCAAATAAGACAAAATAAATGAAATAATGTCTAAGTGGGTAAATACTATGGGTTGATTATTCTAACACCCCCCCTTAAGCTTGAATTTATGAGTAATAAATCAAAAATATAGGGCCTAGCAACAAGGCTTAGTCACCCTTTACATACTACAATGTCCATACAACCAAGGAAAGAGGCAAAACCAACTTGGGAAAATCCTCCCTTAAACATGGACTGTTAAACAAAATTGTAGAATCTTGTCTCCACTCATGCTTTGACAGCACGATCAGCAATTCCCAGCAGTTATTTGAGATTGCTGAAGGTATTCTCACAAAATGATTTTGTGAAGATGTCAGCTACTTGTTCTAAAGATGAACAGAAGAGTAGGTGAATGGTGCCATCATGCACAAGCTCTCTGATGTAGTGCATGTGAATCTCAATGTGTCTGGTTCTCTGCTTCTGAACTGGATCCTTGCAGATTCGAATGGTACTCTGGTTATCATAGTAGATGGTAGTTGAGTACTCAGGTTCGAAACCACACTCTCCAAGTAAACCCTGCAACCATAAACACTGAGTTGTTGCATTGACAACTCCTCTGTACTCAGCTTCTGTAGATGAGAGTGCAATGGCACTCTATTTCTTGCTTGACCAGATGATTGGCCCTTCTGCAAGCATGAACACATAACCTGAAGTGGACTTCCTGTCAGTGCTATCACCTGCCCAATCACTGTCAGTAAGA
>LPNX010799981.1:27675-85961 GCA_001517045.1 Pseudotsuga menziesii | reverse complement strand
AGAGTGGTCAAATGGAAGCTCATACATGCTTTTGCATGGAGGAAAGAGTGGAGGAGGAAGAGGCAACAAATCTGATTCACCTCACCTAGTCTTGCTTTCTTATGTGCCTTAAAACACTGAAAAAGCAGGCAATAAAGCAGAGAAAGCAGAAGGGCGCCTAGGAGGCCAGGAATAAAGCAGATTTGATTCCCAAGGATTTCCCAAGCGCTCCATGAGTCAATAATGGCAAGTTTGACCTCTATGGATAGACAATTATCAACTTGCACATGGTGGGACTCATGGACTAGGCAAATAAGACAAAATAAATGAAATAATGTCTAAGTGGGTAAATACTATGGGTTGATTATTCTAACAGGATTTTATTTATTTATGTTCGAGAGGTCCATGCATTTTATAGGGTATGTTTTCACTTTGAGAGATTTATCTCTTGTACTGACTCTTGATATGCATTTACCTAGAGAGGTAAATTCTATTATATAGGTTTGAGAGATGGATTTTACATTTGTTTCCCGCAGTCGAATTCTATCTATACTTGATGCTTGACGGACCTAGGTAGACTGTAACTTTTGGTTTTTCATTGCATTCTTTTACTGATTTTACATTATCTTCATTTTGAGAATCTAAAGTAAATATTAATTTTGTTAGCAATTTCTAGCAGTATTTTTGGAGGATGTCTATAGTCGAGAACCATTGAGTTGCTAAAAGTCACACATCGAGAGGATATATAAACTTTGATAGAATTGTAGCAATGGCAACATCAGGTGAAACTTAGTTTTGAATTGGTAAGGTTGAAATCAAGAGAGTCGGATAAAATTGATTCCATTCCCTATTGAATGTTTACTCCCTGCTTCACAAGTGGGATGTATTTCTGATGGTTTTGTAGAACTTGTATTTCTTCAATGACTTATTGCAGCATCGAAAAGGAACCAACATTACAATTAAATAACTGTGAGAGTTGTAACACCCTGGTTTTGACCCCATTGTATTATATGTATATGATGTATATATTGTAAATAATCATGGTGAGACGCTAAAGGCCAAGGCCCCACCATTGATTGGTTATGCTATGTTTCAAATTTAAATTGTCACCGATGTTATATCAGGGCATGTGGCATATATTAAGTTTATGATCATGTAAATATGCATCTTTAATTCAAATGAACCCCGACCAGCTATGATCGCGGCAACTAAATTAAGAAGGGGCATGATTTTCACAAGGATAAGGGTGGGGGAAATGTCAAACCTTGAGCCATGAGAAAAGCCATGTGTCATCTTTCCTTGTTTTACTCCAACCACCACCATTAAGAACTAATGCTATTAGCTGGGGAAGTTATGGCTGGGAGTGGAGTGTGGCAAGACTGTTAGTCCTTGCCCACACACACACTCCACCAGCAAATTGAACCTCACGATGGGTAGAGGAATGACTACGCCTCTCATTCCACGCACTCCAGGATGCCATACTTCCCTAGTCTATTCATCCACGTGCATAAGCAGAGCTTCTCATCCTCACATAGGGACCATTTTCTGTTCATTATTCTCACGCAAAGGCTGGGAGATTATAATTTCTTCCCCAGTATCGTCTGTGTAATTTTTTCCCCAGTGGCTCTGATTGTGCCAAATGGGATGTTGTTCACCACGTTTGTTAGTAGTGTATGCTGATACATTTTGGGACTGTTGTTTTCCCCTGTTAAGCTATAATTGCTGACTAATTGCCTGCGTGCAATGGTGGGTCTTCAGACTGTGTTGGGAGCAGGGATGGGGGCTTGGTTTGCTTGATAAACCTGGTGTGTTTGGAAACCACATGGACAGAACTAGAGCGAGGGATTTCTTCTCCACAACCCCTGAATAGCACTGGAAGGGAATGCAAGGCCTAAGGGACTGTGTAGCAGAGAAGGGACTAATTCCTTTTGTCGTGTGTGTGTGGGTGTCTTATAAGTCAGGCTAGTTCTGGTGTAGGTGTTCCTGGCTCCATAATGGGCTCACCAGCTTAGCATTTAGCCTTTCCCAACTCCTTGATGGCTTTATAATCCCAAATGTCTTGGCTTGGCTGTGTTTTGTGTATCATTGGCTATGTGTAAGCCTACTTGTTCCCTATTCCTTGGAGAATCATTCCTAGGTCGGGGGTGGCAGCGTTGCTGAGAGATTAAGGAGCACGTTGGCCTATGGTTGGGTGGAACGTTGCAGCGCCGTGGCTGGTTACGGAACGAGATGTTCATAAGATAAGTAATATTGCCTAATTTACTTCTACAATCTTATTTACTATTAATGATTATGATGAACATGTTGAATGAATGCTAGTATGAGTGTAGATTGCTTCCGCTGTATATGATAGATATTTTCATCTGTGTATGTTCTACTTCAATGCATCTTGTTTTCAGCATTTTTATGAATTCACATGTTCATGGGGCTGGTAGCCCAGATGGTTAACACCGTGGTAGCTTCCTCTTCACTGGTCAGAGGGTTGGGGACCCTCTAACCACCGTCGTCCCCCTTAGACAGACGTTCCTCAATGAAGGAAATCTTGTGTTTGGGAAAACTTGTAATTTTATAATTTTTCCAGGAGAGGGTAAGTAATGCTAGTTTATATCAATGTTATGCATCTAACACTTTTGTTACTAACATATTTGCAGAATCATAGTCACCTTCAAGGGCAGTATTCCGGGTAGTGCAGTTGATAAGCTATAGGTGGTATAGTCATGATAACCCATGATGAGTATGATGCTTGGGATTCTTACGAGCAAGCAGAAGATGTCATGGGAGAAAATTTCTATAATAGAAATGATGACATAGAGTCTAATAGAAGGAGATTCCAAGAGACACCGTCATATGTTGCAGCCACCATGAGATGCTTGATCAAAGCCCAGGAAGAGAAGCATCAGTTGAATGCTGCAATGTTGCAGAGTTTGACAGACTTGCAGAGAAAGATAGACTCCAAATGAGGTATAGTAAGGCCAGAAGGTAGTAAGAGTAGTACTAAGAGAAGGAGAAGGACTTCTAGTGGATCATCTCATTCTAAAGAATTCAATGGAGATTCAAGCTCTTATTCTCATAAAAGGAAAAGGAAGAGGAACCATAGGGATCGCTCTCAGGATCAATTTAAGAAAGCTAAACCTCCTACATTTGACGGTGAGGTAAAGACTGGACAAGAGGCTAAAGCCTAGATTCTTGGAAGAAATAAATACTTTCAAGTGCATGATTATTCAGGAAACATGAAGGCAAAAGTTGCCATATTCAATCTGAATGGAAGAGCATCTATTTGGTGGGAACACATCAAGCAAGTAAGCAGGATCAGTGAAAGGAGACTTAAGTGGAAACAGTTCAAGAAGTATTTCAAGCATAAATACCTCTCTGACAGGTATTATGATGACAAGATTAAGGAGTTCCATGAGCTGAGATTGGGAAAACAAACCATGGAAGAGGATGAAAATAAGTTTTTGGAGCTATTGAGGTATGTCCGGTACATCAGAGATGAAAAAGTGAAGTTCCAATTCTTTCTGAGTGGATTACCTCAGTCTTACAAAGATAGAATTGAGTTTTATGAACCTAGAAATCTTGGAGAAGCAATCAGGAAGGCTAAGTATTGCTATGAGCAAAGCAAAGTTAATCCTGATTACCATAAGGCATAGAAGGATAAGAAGAATGAGAAGTTTGACCAAAGAAAGAAAGGTTTCAAGCCTTCTAACTTTAGGAATCAGCAAAAGAAGCCATCCCAAGCTGCGAATAAGCCAGTTGGAGTGGCAGGAGAAAAACCTAAGGATCCACAACAGAATAGAGAGCCACTTCAATGTTGGAAATGTGGAAGACCCCACATGCACAAAAATTGTCCACTCGATAATGAGAGTGCAAGGCCAGCTTATAACATTCAAGAAGCAGAAACAATGGGTCAAGTAGCAAGGGAAGTCCCTAGGATTTATGCAGCACTAGAGGACCACTAGGCAGACCACCAGTCAACTATGGTTGAAGTAGTAGGTAATATTGTTGAGCAATCTGTTTCTATTTTGATTGACCCTGGTTCTACTCACAGTTACATTACTCCTAGAGTAGTGGAGATTTGTGCTTTTAAGAAAGTAAAGCATAGGAAATCTTGGTTAGTCCAGCTAGCCACTGGAACTAAGAGAAAGGTCAGTGAAGTGGTGGAGAAATTTCCATTGGTCATGAATGGATTGGTCACATTTGTAGATTTGAATGTTATACCGCTTGGTTCCTATGATGTTCTCATTGGAATAGATTGGTTAGAAGCTCACAGGGTGAAGCTTGACTATTACAATAAGACTTTTGAATGTAGGGATGAAGAAGGGAACCTAGTAGTTGTGAAAGGTATTTCAAAGGTGATTTCAGTACGATAAGTTTCAGCAATGCAGTTGAAGAAGTTCTGTAGGAAGGGTTGTCAGTTGTATGCAGCTCATATTTTGGAGACTTCAAGAGATGAAACTACGAGGTTGGAGGACTATCAAGTGTTACAGGGATTCAGGGATGTGTATCCTGATGAGATTCCTGGGCTTCCTCCAAAGCGAGACATTGATTTCACTATTGAACTTGTTCCAGGAGCAGCACTAGTGTCCAAGGCACCCTACAGAATGAGTACACCAAAGATGCTAGAATTGAAGATGCAACTGCAAGAGTTGTTGGAAAACATGCATATATGGCTGAGTGTGTCTCCTTCGGGAGCACCGGTTCTGTTTGTAAAGAAGAAAGATGGTACACTCAGGTTATGTATTGATTACATGGAGCTGAACAAGGTTACTATGAAGAATAAATATCCTTTTCCTAGGATTGATGACCTCTTTGATCAAATGAGAGGAGCAAAGGTATTTTCCAAGATTGAATTGAGGTCTGGTTACCATCAAGTGAGAATCAAGGATGAAGACATTCATAAGATAGCCTTTAGGACAAGGTATGGGAATTATGAGTTTGTAGTGGTACCATTTGGTCTCACGAATGCACCGGCTACATTTATGTGCCTTATGAATAGTGTCTTCAGCAGGTATTTGGACAAGTTTGTTCTTTTTTTCCTTTATGACATTCTTGTTTATTCTAAGAATGAGGAAGAACATGGAGAGCATTTGAGATTGACATTGAAATTGCTCAGGGAGCATCAACTGTATGCAAAACTGAGCAAGTGTGACTTCTATAGAGATAGGATTTAGTATTTGGGTCACATTATCTCAGAGGAGGGTATATCTGTGGACCATGAAAATATTGAAGCCATTACGAATTGGCCTACTCCAAGAAATGTGACAGATGTAACATCTTTTATGGGACTTGCAGGATACTACAGGAGATTCATTGAGGGATTTTCCGAAGTTGCACATGCCATCACTTCTTTACAAAAGAAGGGGATGAAGTTCAAATGGACATTGAGGTGTGAAGAAATATTCCAGAAGTTGAAGAACCTTCTCACGAGTGCACCTGTATTGAAAGTTGCAGATCCAGAAAAAGATTTTGTGGTGTGTACCAATGCATGTGGACAAGGGCTTGGAGGAGTCCTTATGTAGGACAACCATGTGATATGTTATGAGTCTAGAAAGCTGAAGGAACAGGAGAAGAATTGTGCCACTCATGATCTAGAGCTTGCAACAATAGTACATTCTCTAAACATGTGGAGGCATTACTTGATGGATAGGAGATTTGAGCTCAGAACAAACCATTGTGGTCTGAGGTATTTGTTTGATCAGCCTACTGTGAATGCTAGGTAAACAAGATGGCTAGAATTTCTATGTGAGTTTGATTTTGAAATCAAGAACATAAAAGGAAAGGAAAATAATGTAGATGATGCACTTAGCAGGAAGATGCAGGAAATGCATGTGGCATCTCTTAGTATTTGTCAATCAGCTTGAGGCAGCAGATTGTTAGTCATGCTGTTGGAGATGAATTGTATGAGTAGGTAAAAGACAGATTGCAACAGCAAGGTCTTGAGAAAAGGTATGAGGGATATGAATTGGAAGAAGATGGACTTCTCACTTATAAAGGTAGAATTTATATTCTAGATGTAGCCGATTTAAGGAGAGTTGTTATGGATGAAATCCATCAAGCTCCGTATTCTGGTCACCCTGGATATCAGAAGACAATTCCTACAGCTAGGAAGCAGTACTTTTGGCAAGGAATGAAAAAGGACATGGCTGAATAAATTTCAAGGTGTATGAAATGTCAGCAGGTAAAGGTTGAACATCAACATCCAGCAGGTTTGTTGCAGCCTTTTCCAGTTCCAGAATGGAAATGGGAAGTTATTTCCATGGATTTTATTATAGGATTGCCGATGACTTGGAGACAACATGATTCCATCATGGTTATGGTGGACAAGTTGACAAAGGTAGTTCATTTTATACCAGTTAAGTCTATGCATAATACTGATGACATTGCAAAGATCTTCATGAAGGAGATATTCAAATTGCATCGATTTCCGAAGGCAGTAGTCTTTGACAGAGATGTCAAGTTCACTTCCAACGTTTGGAAGGGGTTGTTTGCATATTTGGGTACAAAGATAAACTTCATCACTGCCTACCATCCTCAGACAGATGGGCAGACAGAGAGAGTTAATCAGGTGCTTGAAGATATGTTTTGCATGTACGTGATGGACAAACCAACCAAGTGGGAAGATTACTTACACTTGGTAGAGTTTCCTTACAACAATGGACAACAGGAATCCTTGGGGATGAGTTTGTATGAAGCCTTGTATGGAAGAAGGTGTAGAACACCTGTGACTTGGGATAATCTAGTGAACAGGATTATGCTTGGACCAGAATTGCTCAGGGAAATGGAGCAAGAGGTTGTAAAGATCAAGAAGAATCTGAAAGCAGCACAGGACAAATAGAAAAGCTATGCAGATAAGCATAGGGTGAACCAGGAGTTCAGTGTTGGGGATCATGTTTACCTCAGAGTGAGGGAAAGGAAGATTTCCTTGAAGCTTGGAAGTTGTGCCAAGTTGTCACCAAGATATTGTGGGCCATTTGAAGTGCTTGAAAGAATAGGGCTAGTTGCATATAGACTTGCATTGCCTTCTAGAACTAGAGCTCATAATGTTTTTCATGTTTATTTGCTTAAGAGATATGTACATGATCCTAACCATATGATAAATTGGGATGTGATTCAGGTGGAACCCGAGGGAGACTTTCGGATCGAGTCAATGTGCATCCTCGACAGGAAGGTCACAATGCTCAGGAATCGGGCCATAGGGCAGGTAAAAGTGCAATGGGAGCACTACGGACCTGAAGAGGCTACATGGGAGCTGGAGGATGCCATGCGATTGGCACATCCATTTTTGTTCAATTCTGTGGAACACTGAGGCTATACAAGTGTATCATTTTGTTCAATTTTGTAAAGCACTGAGGACAATGCTATTGAAGGGGGAGGGGAATGTAACACCCTGGTTTTGACCTCGTTGCATTAGATGTATATGATGTATATATTGTAAATAATCATGGTGCGGAGCTAAAGGCCAAGGCCCCACCATTGATTGGTTATGCTATGTTTCAGATTTAAATTGTCACCAATGGTATATCGAGGCATGTAGCATATATTAAGTTTATCATCATGTAAATATGCATCTTTAATTAAAATGAACCCCAACCAGCTATGATCGTGGCAACTAAATTGAGAACGGACATGACTTTCACAAGGATAGGGGTGGGGAAAATGTCAAACCTTGAGCCATGAGAAAATCCATGTGTCATCTTTCCTTGTTTTACTCCAACAACCACAATTAAGAACTGATGCTGTTAGCTGGGGCAGTTATGGCTAGGTGTGGAGTGTGGCAGGACTATGAGTCCTTGCCCACATGCACACTCCACCAATGAATTGAACCTCACAATGGGCAGAGGAATGACTACGCCTCTCATTCCACACTCCAGGATGCCATACTTCGCTGGTCTGTTCATCCACAAGCATAATCGGAGTTGCTCATCCTCATGCAGGTACCATTGTCTGTTCATTATTCTCATGCATAGGCTGGGAGACTGTAATTTCTTCCCCAGTATGGTCTGTTTAAGTTTTTCCCCAGTGGCTTCGATTGTGCCAAATGGGCTGTTGTTCCCCATGTTTGTTAGTAGTGTATGCTGATACGTTTTGGGAATCTTGTTTTCCCCTATTAAGCTGTAATTGCTGACTAATTTCTTGTGTGCAATGGTGGGTCTTTGGACTGTGTTGGGAGCAGGTATGGGGGCTTTGTTTGCTTGATAAACCTGGTGTGTTTGGAAACTACACAGACAGAGATAGAGAGCTGTATTTCTTCTCCACAACCCTTGAATAGCACTGGAAGGGCATGCAAGGCCTAAGGGACTGTGTAGCAGAGAAGGGACTGATTCCTTGTGTAGGGTGTGTGTGGGTGTCTTAGAAGTCAGGCTAGTTCTGGTGTAGGTGTTCCTAGCTCTATAATGGGCTCACCAGATTAACATTTATCCTTTCCCAACTCATTGATGGCCTGATAAACCTGACCATGATGGCTTGGCTGTCTTGTTGATGGCCTGATAAACCCAACTAGTTGTGTTGGCTTGGCTGTATTTTTTGTATCCTTGGCTATGTGTAAGCTTTCTTGTTCCCTATTCCTTGGAGAATCATGCCCATCTCGGGGGTGGTAGCATTGCTGAGAGATTAAGGAGCACGCTGGCCTATGGTTGGGTGGGACGTTGCAGTGACGTAGATAGTTGTGGAACGAGATCTTCATAAGATAAGTAATCTTGCCTAATTTACTTCTGCATTCTTATTTACTATTAATGATTATGATGAACATGTTGAATGAATGCTGGTGTGAATGTAGGTTGCTTCCGCTATGTATGATAGATATTTGAATCTGTGTATGTTCTACTTCAATGCATCTTGTTTTCAACATTTTTATGAATTCACATGTTCATGGGGCTGGTAGCCCGGATGGTTAACGCCATGGTAGCGTCCTCTTTGCTAGTTAGAGGGTCGAGGACGTTACAAGAGTTTCCTCCTGTGACCTTTTTGACACTTCAGGATGAAGAGCAATTGCAGTCTAATGTTGCTTTGTGTAGCTTGACAATTGTGGAAAGCGTCGTTTCTTTTGGTTGATGAGGGTCAATCATAGATGGTGGGTGACAGAAGGAAATTGCATATGCTAAATAAATTACGGAGCTAAACTTGTGCATCATAATCAATGGTCAAAATTTCTAGCTTTATCATGATACTTACTAATTATTATTGATTTTCTTTAATTGTAACATTAAACAAGGACATACCCTGCAAATTAAAGTTGTGGTAGTTATTGTCATGGATAGATGAGAAGTGACAGAAGCAATACTACATGTTAAATAAGTTGCAGCTTTAAACATGTGCCTCATAAATCATGTAGACAATTGCTAGAGAACCTAGTTGTAGTGTGACACTTGTTGATTGCTATTCAACCATAGTATAGACTCATTGGTATAAGAAGCATATTTTCAATTTTTATGGAATGGCACACATTGCTAAAGATATTTGGATATATTTACCATTTAAGATAATCTTGTGGGATACTATGAGTGGTTGAATGTTTTTTGTTTTATGTAGTAGGTCTTGTGATTGATCCTAGGGTTGTTACCTCTATTGTATGCATTAAGTGATGTCCTTACCAGCTAAGCATTGTAATCAATGTTTATGAGATTATACTGGGTACCATCCATGTACAATAGAGAAGTGCTAAGGGGTTGTCTAAAGTTTTATTTGGAAAAAAATTACCACTATAGATCGAGTTCCATATTTTATGTGGTTTCTTGCGAATTGTGTTCTTGTAAGAAATTGAAAGGTTTTTTTTTGTGACTTCTTGCGATTGCCTTCTTGTCAATTCTAGTGTTAAATGACTCTTATCTGATGAATGAGAAGTAAGGCATGAATTATTCTAAAATTTTTTATGTTCTTTGAATTAATAAAATGATAAACTGACCTCCTATGGAGTGATTACAGGCATGGGAAATTGTGGCCCTGAGGAGTGCTAAAGCTCGAGGACTATAATGATTTAATAAGATATGAGAAAAATATCATGAGCATAAAGTTGTCACCACGAGGAAGTGATGATTGAGGTAGTGGATGAAAGCTACCTGTTTCCCCCGGGCTAGCGATGGACCACTATGCATTCTGGGGACACCTAGATGTATGAAATTCTAGTTAAGACTCATTTCACACACATTGAGAGAACTGTCACAAGAGTGGGGGACTCTATGAAGAGAATAACCTCTAGGCGCTATGGGGTGTGCGAGAATGAAAGTGTCTCAGCTTGGTGAAGCACCCTGAAGAGCACAAAAAGGAGATACGCCTAACGAAGGGTATCATCCTTATGTTGGGTGGCTTGAATCAGTACTTCGAGTACTGTTATCACTTAGTGTGCTAGGATGGAGGACATCCAGAGAAAGGAATAATAGCGAAGCACCCTGAATAGAATAAGAAGGAGATGCGCCTAAGGAAGGGTATCGTCCTTGTGCTGGGTGGCTTGAATTGGCACACGGAGTTTTGTTAGCACTTGGAGTACTGGGATGGAGGACATCCAAAGAAAAGAATAATGCCAGGAACAGGTATGTGCATTACAAGTAAACTGGTACCTATGAGGTAATATGTCTATTTATTGGCAAATAGAACTGACATTTATATTGGAACCACTATGGATTATGAAAGATTGTATAGTGTTGGATTCTGAGTTATACAATGTTATCAAATGTCGATGTTAGTATACATGCATATATATATGTTTAAAAATGCAGTTTGGTGACCTGATCCCATCTATCAAGAGGGATTAATAAATACAAAATCAAGCAATCAGAACCTGAAGAAGGAATGGAGACGAGGTTTTGAAAACAGGTAACACCAAGGACGGTGTTAATTCGAAGGGGGAGAGGATGTAACATGCCTCACCACCTCGACCCAAAACTCACCATGAAAAGTACACATCACTGTAAGTATCAACTCTAAAACTCTATCAAGATGTGAATATAATTGGTAGGGATTAAAGACTGAAACCTTCGAATGACAAGAAACATACAGTGTAAGTGAACTACACTATAAGTATTTATTCTGACTTATTAAAAAGGATCTAGATGCAGTTGATAGACTCAGGAGACTGAAAGTGACTCGAAAAATAATGATTGGGGATGTATCAATTGAGGGGAAAGTTTAAGACTTAACAAAACCTTGGGAACCCATTAATAAGGACCGAGTGCCATCATGAGGCCTTCGGTGACTGAAAAAGTGAGTTTTCTTATTATTTAAATTATGTGTATGATCTCTATGCAAAAAGGAGAACTAATAAGCACGAGGAAAACTATTTAACACTAGGGAGAACACGCAATTGTTACTACCTCTATGTCTTTGCGCTTGATACTCTTTTTCCCTAATAGGTCATATTGTATGAATGCAATAAAATTTTTCCAACTTGAAAAGAATAAGGGATAAAATAGAAGCGATCTTTAAGAATATTATTACTAAGCATATTCTTTCAAATGTACTAAGGAAAAGTAAAATAGGGACTTGTTTAGTCAATACCATTTACCAATTAAAACATATTTTGGTGTGCCAATCATTAATCCACACACTCTCTTTTCAAGGGGAATAAAGGCACGGGTTATTGTGATATATATATGATCATTGAAAACAATAATTTAGCATAAGATAAGAAAAAAAAAGGTTAAAAGGGAAATAATAAATAACTAAAACATTTCCTTATTGATCTTTAACTAAATCTGATAGACTCGACACATGCCTCAGGGTGATTTATTTCACAACAAAAAGGGCAGGGGCAAATTAAGGATTACTCGGAATAACCAGCAGAATCATCGCAACTGTACGGATATTTCAGGAGGACTCGCAGGATGACTTGAAACCATAGGGGACTTGATGATCCAAGCTTGCATGTAATCCGAATGCAATTTCAGAAATTGTGGGGGGTGTTCTTTCGTATAAGTGTGGCCTGCATTTTCTGGTTTACCTAAAAGTATTGTTGACCCATCATTTTCTTGATTTCTACTGTAAATTATAGTTGCAGGCAGTGTCTAACTGATAATCGTAATTTTTTCATTTCCTTTTGCGATCTTAATGAAGGATGGGCCTATGATTTCGCATTTTGAGAAAAAACCTAGGCATGCATTCTTCCTGGGTTGATCTGGCTTTGAACTTCTACTGGGTTTTGGGATTTGATGAATATAATCATGTCTTCTTTCTCTGTTGATGAGATTGGAGCATGTATTGTTTTTATTTATTTAGGGTTTGATAAACTTTAAGCGTCTCACTCTTCAGCGAACTCATATTTGAAATTGTCTTGGTTTGCTACTTTCATCTGTGGAATATTTATGTGATGTGTCTACAGTCTCTTATCAATGATCGAAAGGTCAAATAATCCGCGAGCTCTGAAAGTTTTGTCCCTGTATGATATGCATTTTACATATTATACTTAGGCATGCAAGTTGCATTGATGCTTTGGGTGGGTTCCATGCGCGTGTAATTGAAGGTTCTGGGTAATTATTGTGAGTTTGCATTTATGTGTTGGGAAATATTCATAAGCCTGCGATTTGCATATTCTGTGCATGCCCTACGACTCGCATAATAGGTATTTTGGGTTGTGAACAATATGTGTTTATACATGTTTTAGTAATGCCTACATTTTAAAAATAAATCACTGGCATGTATTCTTAACAAGAATAAATGAAATCCACATCTTGTTTCGGAAAATAGGTTGGACCTTAAACCACTTATGGAAATGTGATTACTTATATATATATATATATATATGTCTGCGTATATTGATAACTCCCACCCTGTATCTCGATTGAACTGAATCTGTGGAATAGGATGAGTTTGATTAAGACTCAATTTTGAAATCATTGGATGTGAAGTGATGTATCTATGTATTGTTATATATGTGTGTGTGTGTGTGTGTGTGTGTGTGTGTGTGTGTGTGTGTGTATGCCGTTACCTTACCATAATGGGGAGCATTTCTTGCTTTGACCGCTTAATAAATATGAAGAAGGAATATGGCAAGTAGAACATCATTGTAAGATTTACTCACAAACACCATTTAAAGACCCTTGAATAGATCTGACATGGGCATTTTGAAGGACTTGTATGTGACCTAAACCTTTCTTTGGTCGTCCTATTTTGGAATTTGTAGATTAGATTTTGGTATCTAAACCTTGTTTTGGTTTTCCTAATGTTTCAAAGACCTCTGCATACTTTCCACGGCATGAGGAAAATCTGTAAAATACTTTGACAATGTTAACCTTACCTTCTTGGAATTGTTCTTAAATTGATAATGCTTGTTATTTAAAAGTGTGCAGGTTCAGCCATTAAAGGAGCTTCATGAAGATAAATTACAGGTATGAGTTCTTAGTATGTCAAAGTTCATTTCTAGGGTAAATGTTGGGTGCTTTATGTAAAAGCTTTTATATATATATTAATAACCCTAGAAGTGATTGGTTCTATCCATATCTCCTAAGGTTACATTTCTTAAAATCTAACCCTAGATTCTCTATGCTATCTTCTAGATTATATAATGAATATGTTAGATGAATGTTTTCCAAGGAATTTACTAACCCTATGTAATTGATGTTCTACCTAGATTCTGCTAGGGTTTGTATTCTTTTCAATACTTCCTAGGGTGGTAAATATTATCATAGGCTATATCTAGCTAGGTCTCCATATCTAAAGTTTGTTTCTATATTCATTTCCATATTTAAAAATTAATACTATAAACTAGGTAAATCCAGACCTGTTGTTTATTGTTCACCTATTATTTATATCTCTAGTGACATATTACATTTGTAAGTAGAGACATTTTCCATATTATAGTAGATTTAATCATAGGAGTAAGTTTAAAGAGATAAATATACTAAATAGATACCTTACGGTATTATTTACAAAAGAATCACTTTATATATATATATAAGGCCATCAAGTATAAACATATATGAAAACTATCTATACATTTAATTCCAAAATTAAATAATGCATCTAAGACCTTTCAAGGTCTCTATCCATATTACAAATTTACATTAAAAATACTCCGCATAAATGAAACAATATTATAAATAATGAGAGGAGGCATCGTGACCATCCATGTGGTCCTTTACATTTCTTTGATCATAATTCATAAACAAAATTACATAACTGAATAAACATTACCATAGCCAAATTAAAATAATATATCTTATACAATAAACCATATCATAGTAAAACAACATCAAAATCATATCAAAAATCCATTTATTGCAAACAATAACAGGATTCGAATCATGTGGGCATGCAAGCCTAGTTTGTTTTATTTATTAAAATACATTAAAAACCCTCCTTGCCAACCGAGGTCGCGACATCGATCCCATGGATGTGTAGACTAAGGAAAATCCTTAATAACAAACCATACGTAATGTATATACAAAACAACAACCAAATCCTATAACCATTCTCACACAGGCCACGCTATACATCAAATCATATGCGGGATGTGGTTTATAAAATACATCCATCAAAATATAAATACACAGAGTCCATTTACATATTAAACAACAAACACCATCGAGGGTCTATAAACCCTGGCCTCTACAAAACCCACTAATGCACATCGCTCACATAATTCATGCCCTCGACCTAATTTTAAATCTAATACACAGTCTCTACCAAATTAACCCTACACTATACTATCGCAGCACTGTGGGAACGCACAAGCCATTCACGGCATCGCCTATACCCACATTGTCTATATCTCCACATTACAAACTAATTAATGTCATAATACACCGAATATTCAAGTTGATGAATTCCCACATAAATCCACCATAACCACAGAATAAAGGCAGGGAAATAGTGCGATGCACATCATAAGTTAAGCCATGGTAACCAATTAATCAAAATAGTATGCATCCATATTCAAACACTTTCCAAGTAAACTACACAGTCATCATATTAAAATTTATAAACAAGTTTACAAAGGAATGGCAATGCGCTAACGCACCATTTCAAGCAATGGTTCAACCCATGCCTAAAATTCCCCAACGAAAACACGATTTGCATAAACCAAAACCAAGTATACTAACAGCCCAAGTAATTTTTACAAACCCAAATTTATACTTCGAACAAGAGGGAGTGCAACTTCACTCCAACACCAAAGCCATTAAGATACTGTCCAAGAACCAAGTCTGTATTCATGCGAGAAGGTGAATCTTTAAAAACCCCACAATGAAACCCACAGCATAAAACCCTAAACCAAGAAACAATCTATGCGTAGTCTTCCCAAGAGAGCCAAAAGGTAGAAAGTAAAATATTTCTCACAGGATTACCGTGGCTAGAAGTGAAAACTTTTGGAGCCCACAGAAGCAAAGCCACGCTGCTCCTAATTCCCCTTCGGCAACTGCAAAACACAAGCCAAATGAGGGATGAAAAGTATGACTGAGCAAACATTAAGCCAAACCAATGTGCAAGCATGTTAAAACCAACATGGACATCCCTCAAAGTCTGGAGGTCACCTCCATGGTTTTCCCCCTGCGAAGAGCCATAGTGCAAAACCCTAAATGACAAACAACACACACAACCATTGTGCGCCCAAGCCTAAGGGAAGGTTGTCACACTTCACCAAGCGCATTGAATGCACTAGTAGGAAACCATTAAACCCACATAAAAACCCACTCTCCATAGTTTTGTTTCACTGCTTACAATGTGACCATCTCTCACATAAAGCTTAAACCCTGCTATTGTATGGTTATACCCTATGTTATGTCACCACCCAAACTCTATCACATGTTAACATGTAACAATGTTTTCATTATGGTTAGTTTGCAATAGTACATAAGTGCATAGGATGCGTTAGCCCAAGGTGTAGTGCCATAAGGCACACCCCTTATAAGTTAAAAGATATAAACTTTAGGCTTACAACCTTATATTAAAAGCTAATACAAGATAAGTTAAGCTTGAATGCTTAGTGAACATGGCATATGCAATATGCCATGTTAAAATTTTTAACCCTGACAAAAAAATGAAAGGTCTCCTCTTGAACCAATATAATAACCTGCCAAATAAAAGAACATAAGAGATGTTAAAAGTTATAATAAAAATCTAATTAGAACGTAAAATGTATTAATGACTTATAGACTAGTGAATTTAAAACATAACGAATATTAATTAGTGTACAGGAAATTTAGCCGTAGTAGCTACATTGACAATAATGACACTTACCAAGTTATAAAACCAAGTCTATAAGCGTCATAACAACTAGCAGCAAGTCCTGTAGGATCAAGATGGCCAACACACTTTACACCAGATCCCCTCACAAAGTAGTGAACTGCATAAGTATATAAAAGAGGTTCCTTAGTTCAATCCTGCGTAACGAAGTAATACTTTACCTCTCAAACCGTCATGGGAGGACAAGTCATGCCACTCCACCACTTTGTTTCCCATCAACAAGGTTAAGTTAGTTTTTATTAAATAAACAAAGTACACTTGTGTAGGAGTAAACCAATGATCTATACAATTCATTAATTCACTCACAGTAATAACTAATATGTATAAATAGTTTAAATAACAAAATTAAGAGATAAGAAGTAAATGAACTAATCATCACTAAATGGATGAGAGATTAACAAGACAATATGGGGAGTTTTTGAAGAGATCAAAACTATAAGTATCCCATGTAATTCCGCTCGAGTAATAATGACCCCCTTTATGGTAGTTTCCACTAGCTTAGAATTTTTCTTTTTCTTTTTTAAATTTTTTGGGACATTACATTGAGTATTAAAGAATACCCAAAAATTAATATTTAAATCTTAAATATAATTTAAAAACAAAAAAAATTACTAAAATTATCTTTTTATTAAGCCCAATTTTAAAATTAACTTACACGTAAGTTACGGTCCTTTTTTTTTCTTTTTTAAATTTTCAATGATTTGAAGAATTTTAAAACAACCATAACTTTGAAGAAAATATTTTTATGGTAAACAATCTTATAGAATTATAATTCTCCATAATTTTTGGAATTAAAAAAAAATTCTTTGGATTTGAAAAATAACTATAATAATTTAAAACAAAAATGTTATATATATACACACGATGGCTAAGCCGAAAAATATATGTTATATACATAAATGGCCAACAACAACCTCCAAGAGAGCCAATCACAATAAACTGCTCACCACCCTAATATTTCATTACTCTCAAGGAGCAAATGCATTAGAGGAAATTTCAACTCAAAATGGGCCTCCTAAAAAGAATTAACAAAATTATAGTTAAAATAATAAAATAATATTTATTAATTTTGGAGGAAGAAAAGAAAAAAACTACTTTTTGGTTGTATTTTTGACATATATCCCCGTGTTTTTACTCAAATTTCAATTAGGAGAGCTCGTTGGATGCGAAATTTAATTTCGCATACAATGAGCTCTCCTAGTCGAAGTTTGAGTAAAAACACGGGGAGATATGTCGAAAATACGAACAGAAAAAAGTAGTTTTTTTTATGATACCTATCCCCAAATTTATATGAAAAAAGTGTTTAAGACCTATTTGGTATTTCAAATTTAAATAAATTTCATTGGCTAACACATGGTGACATGCAATTTGAATCAAAGTTAAAAGGCCCATTTTGAGTTGAAATTTCCTCTAATGTCCCTTACCATATTCGAACCCTGTGGGGAGGGAAATAACCGAATTTCTCAACTACTCTACATGGACACACACATGTATATGTTAGAATAATCAACCCATAGTTAGCTACCTTAGACATTAATTAATCAATTTTTGTCTTATTTGCTTAGTTTACATATTCCACCTTTTGCAAGTTGTCCTCCACATGTCCAAAGTGGTAAAACTTGCTAAAATTGATTCATCGACTGCTTGGGAAACCTCTTGGAATCAATTCTACTTTATTCCTGGCCTTCCTAGTGCATGTCTTCTTTTTCTGCTTTATTGCCTGCTTTTGCTTAGTTTTAAGGCAATTGGGAAAGTTTGAATAGGTGAAGTTAAATTGTTTTTTGTCCTCATCATCCTCCACTCTCTTCTCCTAATAAAAGCATGTATGAGTTGTCCTTCCATCACCTATTATCTTTCCTAATTGATTTTGTCAATTCATGAGCTGCTAAATAGATTTGGAAGCTGCTTTATGCACCTATGGGGGATTTGCTTATATTTAGTAAGCCTTCTTTTGACCGATTCGAATGGAATCCCAATGCATTTGAATATATCATGTAATTATTTATTGTGGTAGCCTATAACTTCACAGGGTTGGCTATTATACACTTATTCAATACAGATTAGTGTTCTACTCCATATTCAATCTCCTTTGTGTGTAATTTGAATGCGTAATTGGCAATTTTTGTGAGTGTAATTGTTCTAACACCTGGGTTAAATTTCCACATGGTATCAGAGCCTTTGTAGATTGATTTCTCTCCTTCCAATTTGTTATTGCAAGTTCGACATCATTGACTGGGAACATTCTTCTGACTAAAGGGACAATTTCTGAGCTATGGATCAATCTCAAAAGATCATCTTGACTCCATTTAACTTATTTGAATGGAAAGCAGAGATGGAGATACTATTTAGAGAGAAAGGAATCTACAAATTAATAATGGCAATAGAAGCAGAGCCCAATGCAGCTCCAAAGAAAATTAAATGGCACAACAGGAGGGATGAGGCCTATGGTCTCCTGTGTCTGAGCATATCCAGAGACCTCCTTTTCCATATTAATGGATTAACATCACCAAATGAAGTATGGGAGAAGCTTGTTAATATTTTTGGTAAAATAGATGAGATGAGAGGAAATCAAATCGAAAATGAATTGATCTCCTTGAGTCCCAACAACTTTGAATCCCTGCAACTCTACTTTTCCAAGTACAAAGCCCTTGTTTTGCAGCGAAAAGAGTGTGGAATTGAAAATAAGGAGGAGCAACTGGTTTTGGCCATACTCTCAAAGCTCTCCCTTGACTAATCAATGTTTGTCTCAACCTTCCATGCCACAAAGTTGACAACTGAAGCCTGAAAAATGCCTAGCCTTGCAGATTTCATGGAATCTCTCACACAAGAACAAGATAATTTGGTGATGATGGGCACCATCAAAATTTCCAAAGACTAAGATATGGTTGCTGGAGATTCAAGGGTGGATTCAAAAGGCAATAAGAAATCTAAGAAGCTACATGAGCAAAAGAGACACAAGAACAAGTCTCCAGAGGAGCCCCAAGGTTGTAAGAAGAACCCCCAGAAGAAGAAGAACAAAGGAGAAACGTGCAAGTGCACATACTACAGTAAGGGAAATCATCCTGAAAGCGCCTACATGAAGAAGCAAATTGACATGCTGACCCAACTCCTGTAGAAGAATGGCATCTCCCTTCCCGATAGCTCAAAGAAGAGGGAAGGAGGATCAAATTCAGAAGACATAGAGAGAGTTCATGCATTGGTTGCTGGTACATCAAGCTCACCTGGTTTCATCATTGATTCTGGAGCTTCAAGACATATGGTTTTGACCAAGGAGGCATTCACCTCACCTGATATGTTTAAAGATCCACCAATAGGCTTGGGAGATGACTCTCTCACTGAATGTTTGGGCAAAGGGAGGATTTATCTTGACCATGGTAAGTTCAAAAATGTATTGTATGTTCCAGGTCTTGCCTCTAACCTCTTATCAGTGTATCAGATGACCCAAACATGGTCTCCAAAGAAGGTCATACTCTCCTTTGATGAATTTGATATCATAGAGATTTCAAGTGGTAAAGTCATTGCAAAAGGAGTTGCAAATCACACTTCGAAGGTATACATGTTCTCACACTTCCTATCCTATTCAAACCCCTCTACTATTCTCATTCATGCTAATGAGGCAAGAAAGATTTGGCATGAAATATTTGGCCATCTTAACTATAAGTATCTTTCCGATCTTAGTGAAAAATAAATGGTGATAGGGTTACCCAAGTTTAAGTTTTCCAAAGTAGTTTGCCAAGGTTGCATCTTACAAAAACACCGAGAGCATAAATTTGAGAAAACGAGTCATGAGAGAACCTCCACAACTCTTGAGTTGATCCACAGTGATGTTGTTGACCCATTTCCTCATATGTCAATGAGTCAGTCCAAATATGCATTGACATTCAAAGATGAATTTTCTAGGTTCTACTGGGTTTACTTCCTAAAACACAAGTCTGAAGTTTTTGGCCTCTTCAAAGTGTTTAAGGATTTGGTTGAAAACCAGACTGGGAGGAAACTCAATGTCCTCAGATCTGAAAATGGTAGTGAGTATGTCAAATATGAGTTCATTCAATATTTTGCAAATGTAGGTATTTATATGCAACATTCTATCCCTTACACACCACAACAAAATGGTGTTGCTGAGAGGAAGAACAGATTACTAAAAGAGATGACAACCTGCATGATGGAGGCTAAGACTTTGCCACCAAAGTTTTGGGCCGAAGTTATAAACTATGCATCCTATATCCAAAATAGAGTGCCTCATAAATAGCTTGATGGTATGACTCTTTTTGAATCATGGAGTGGGCACAAGCCAGATGTGACCCATTTCAGGATTTTTGGCTCAAGGGCTTGGGCTAGAATTCCAACAAAAAAGAGGAAGGCTTTGCAGCTCCAAAGCCAAGAGTATATATTTTTTGGATACTCTGAAGATTCAGAAGGGTAAAATCTGATCAATTTGAGCACAATCAAATCCTTCATTGAAAGGAGCGTTCAGTTCCATGAAGAGCCTTTAGCAGTAGTGGAAGTTGGAGAATCCTCTTTACCACCAGAACCATTGAATGTAAGTGAAGAGATAGTTGAGTTTGTTGATTCTGATATGTCTAATAATGATGATTTAATTGTAGATCCTAACATTCCTAAAATACCAAAATGGGCAGCAAATACATTCATGCAGCTGGAGAACTTGTTGGAAATCCTAGTTATCCCAGGAGGACTAGATATCAGTTTGAGAGTGCTTTGTGTATGAAAGACCCTTTGTTTGTAGAGAAATGCTATCTTATGGTTGAATCAGACCCACAGACATATGAAGATGCAGCACATAATCCAATATGGAAAAAATCCATGAAAGAAGAGTTCAGCTCACTCCAGAAGAACAACACTTGAGAGTTGGTTGATCTTCCCCTAGGGAGGAAGCTAGTTAAATCTAAGTGGGTTTACAAAACCAAGGTTGATGCTGATGGTTCACCTTTGAAATATAAATAAATATTGGTTTCCAAGGTCTACTCATAGGTACATAGCATAGACTACAATGAGACCTTTGCATTAGTGGCAAAGATGGAATCCATCAGGCTAGCCTTAGCCATTGCAACTTCAAAGCAGTGGGAGGTACATCACATGGATGTGAAGTGTGATTTCCTGAATGGATATATTACTGAATAGATTTACATTCATCATCCTCAATGCTTTTCTACTAATCCATCTCTTGTGTGCAGGCTAAATAAATCATTGTATGGGATTAAGTAAGCCCATAGGGCTTGGTATGCCAAGATTGATGGCTTTCTGTTATCATTGAGTTTTGTTCGATGCAAGTCTGATCCTAATGTGTATTTGAAGCTGATTTATGGTTATTTGATGATTATTGTCTTGTATATAGATGACCTTCTCATTACAAGAAGATTAGAGGATGAAATTGCCTCCTTGAAGGATGCAATGAACCATGCATTTTCTATGACTGATTTGGGGTTATTGAGCCAATTATTGGGTCTTAAGATTGCTAAAAAAAACATGAAATAAAATTACATCAGTACAAGTATCCTTTGGATTTGTGGAACAATTTCAACATGAAATATTGCAACCCAAGCAAGACTCCCTTCATTTTAGGAGTTAGGCTTGAGGAATAGGCTCTTCTCCTATGGTAAATAATACACTGTATAGGAAACTGATTGCATGTTTATTTTACCTTACACATACTCAACCTGATATTTCTTATGCAGTAAGTGTGGCTTCAAGATACATGGATCAGCCTCATGAGATCCATTGGAGAGAAGCCAAAAGGATCTTTAACTTTGTTCAGGGAACAAGGACTCATGGGATCTTATACAAAGCTAAATCTAATCCTGATTTGATTGGGTTTACTGACAGTGATTTGGCAGGTGACAACACAGATAGAAACTCAACATTAGGATATGTGTTCATGCTTGCTGAAGGACCAATCAGCTAGTCAAGCAAGAAACAGAGTGCCATTGCACTCTCATCTACAGAAGCAGAGTACAGAGAAGTTGTAAATGCAACAAGTCAATGTTTATGGTTGTAGGGGTTACTTGGTGAGTGTGGATTCGAATCAGAATACTCAACTAATATCTATTGTGATAATCAAAGTACCATTCAAATCTACAATGATCCAATCCAGAGACAGAGAACCAAACACATTCAAATCTGTATGCACTACATCAGATAGCTTATGCATGATGGCACCATTCACCTACTCTTTTGTTCATCTTCAAAACAAGTAGTAGATATCTTCACCAATTTTTTTTGTGAGAATACATTCAACAATCTCAAATCAATGCTGGGGATTGTTAATCATGCTATGAAGCATGATTGATGACAATATTTTCAAAAAAAAATTTACTGTCCATGTTTAAGGGAGGACTTTTCCCACTGGGTTTTTGCCTCTTTCCTTGGTTAAATGGACATGCAGTATGTAAAGGGTGAATAAGCCTTGTTGATAGGCCCTATAATTTTCAGATATTTTACTCATAATTCAGGATTAACGGGGGGTGTTAGAATAATAAACCCATAGATAGCTACCTTAGACATTAATTAATCCATTTTTGTCTTATTTTCCTAGTTTCCATATTCCACCTTATGCAAGTTGTCCTCCACATGTCCAAAGTCATCAAAATTGTAAAAATTGAGTCATGGAGTGCTTAGGAAGTCTCTTGGAATCAATTCTACTTTATTCCTGACCTTCCTAGTGCATGTCTGCTTTTTCTACTTTACTGCCTGCTTTTGCTGAGTTTTAAGGCAATTGGGAAAGTTTGACTAGGTGAAGTTAACTTGTTTTTTGTCCTCATCATCCTCCACTATTTTCCCCTAATAAAATCATGTATGTGTTGTCCTTCCATAATCTATTATCTTTCCTAATTTATTTTTCCAATTCGTGATCTCCTATATAGATTTGGAAGCTGCTTTATGCACCTATGGGGGATTTTCTTAGATTTAGTAGGCCTGCTTTTGACCAATTCGAATGGAATCCAAATGCATTCGAATCTCTCATATAATTATTTATCGTGGTAGCCTATGACTTCATAGGGTTGACTATTGTACACTTATTCAATATAGATTAGTGTTCTGCTCCATATTCAATCTTCTTTGTGTGTAATTTGCATGTGTAATTGGCAATTTTTGTGAGTGTAATTGTTTTAACACCTGGCTTCAATTTGCACAGTTTATATATATATATATATATATAGTTCAATTAAAAAAATTATATCTTTTTAAAAGCTTATATTTTTTAAATAATGAAAAATAAACCTTAAAATTTTTAACCAAAACGGAAAAAATAAAAAATTGTTATAAAAATTGAAAAAATTAAAAATTATTATAAAATTTGTAAATTAATTTTCATACATAATGACTTAATATTTTCCAAGAAATAAAACTAATCTGGTCCCCATTAGAACTAAAATTTACACCCACGCTAAAGAGTTTTAAAATTTACATCAACATTTTTTAAGTTAAATAACCACTTTTTTTCATCTAAATCTGGTGAAAAAGAGTGCAATGTGGACGTATGTACCCATAGACAAACTTGTTCCTCATAAATAAATAAAAAACATGAACTATATTATCGACTAAGAGATCATAAAAAGGGTTAATAATTAAAGCATATTAGTAGTAGAGAAACAAGATCGCCAACTAACTGCACACGGATTCGAATCAACGGCCTGTTGGGTGCTTGGATTGATATCAATGGCCTGACACCTTTCCCACTCCTTATAAAATTGTATTATATTTTATATAAAAAATATCTAGGTGGGAAATTCAATGAATTGGATCATTCATAAGCGTAACAAACTTAACTGATTAGGGTTCCAAATATGTGTTGCATATTTAGGGTTCTAAATGGTAATGGATTTGTGTATGGCATTGGATATGTATGCAAAAGGATTTCATTGACAATAATAACTTCATAATGGATTTATATTAAATTTTGGGTTATCATAGATCTTTATAAATAAAGTACCAACATATTGTAGAATATCCATTCGCAGACAAAGGATTCAGTGACAATCATGGGTGGAGAAGAGCTCAGAACCAACAAAGAATGAAAGAAAGTGAAAGATCCTATGGCAACTGCTACGGTCATTCAAGTAGAAGTGAAATACTTCAAGAACTTCGTGCAAAAGCACACATGTGCAAGCAAGGATGATAATGACAATGACAAGTGCAAGAAAGAGAAGAGCAAAAGGACTTCAGACACGAATAATGCAATAGCAATGGATCAACCAAATAATGTTTTGCATGCATCATTAGATTTTTCAGCTGTGATTGCAAATGGCATCTAGTTGGCACCACAATCCCACTTTATCTTGGAGGCCCCATCAACTATAACTAACAACCTTATGTTTGAGATGCCAGCAACCAGCTATGTCATCCAACAACTATGAGATCCAATCCCTGCACATGAAATCTCAGCAATCCTGTCTCTAGGAAATAGTTACACACAATGTCTGAACAATACAAATGACTCTCTTATGAGATATGACTTTCATGATCTTCTAAATCTAGGAAGAGGCCTCAATAACTCAGCAACCAGCCAGCCACTCCATTAACTCATTAACTATCACATCCAATGCCTACACATGATATCTCAGTAATCTTATCTCCAGCAATGAGTTACACAAAGCTTCTGAACAATAGAAATGATGATCTTATGACATATTACTTCCATGATATTCTGAACCCAAGAAGAGGCCTCAAGAACCCAACAACTAGCCAACCCCAACATGATATCTCACCAATCCTACCTCCACGGATGACTTTCACAGAGCTTCTCAACAATACAAATAATGATGTTATGAACGATGAATTTCATGATCTATGGAATCGAGGAGGAGGCCTAAGGAACCCATGTCGTCCATTGATTATGAGTCCCAACCCCCACCCATGATATTTTTCAAGGGATGGGTTTTACAGGTAATCTCTTTGATGTTAATCTCTTTCCAGGTTTAATAGATGTTTTTGCACGGATGGGTTTTACATGATATATTATTATAATGATTTATAAATTTATTAAAAGATATGTTTTTAAAATGGTCAAGTTAGTTCTAGACTAGCTTCAATGGATGAAGAAACTATAAATCATTTGTTGGTGAAATGTAGTTTTACAAAATTTATATAGAAGGAAGTAATGTAGTTTTTTAATATTTATGGAAATTAGGGATTTCAAACATTTGGTTTTAGTATGAAAAACTAGTGCACTTTTATTAACACTAACTATAAATGGGTGAGTGTACAAAGTTGAGGGAACTTTTGGATGCAATGGTTGAGTGAATTTAGTCACTCTTGATCCATAAAATAGAAAACATCCCAAGCAACCCCGAAATTGCCAAATCTAGTAGTCCCAAGGCTGCCAACAGGTATGAAAAGTAGGATAGTAGAGTAAATCGCGCCTCCATTTTAGTGAACAAAATCGTGCCCCGTTTTTTAAAACCTATTTTTTGTTTAAAACGGGTCTAGCCCATCATTTTTGCCACATCCTAGCACCGTTGGAATTGGATGGAGCAGAACATGAGTGGGTGAACATTTTTTAGGTGTACCAAAGCCATCCACCTCCACCTTTTGATCAACCTCTTCTTTGTGAGGTATTTTCCTCATTTCTTCTCATTATTTTTTTCCTAAATTCATTAATTTGTTTGCCCTAATTTGAAAATTAAACCAAAATAAATTAATTTATGGCTAATGGAAACAAAAACCCGAATGGAATTGGCCAATCAAAAACCAAAACCCCAATGGAATGGGCCAATGTAAACCAAAACCCAATTTAATCATACAAATCAAATATTTTTTATTATTTACCAAAATTCATACCCAAAATTCACATGCCCAATGGAAACCAAAACCGCAATTAACTCATAAAAACAAATCAATTTCACTATTTCCATATGTATATTCATAATCATCCTTGTGAATACATACCAAAATTCACACATATGCAAAGTTTGTCAAGCACATTGTAAATTTGCAGAAGTAATTTACATGCCCTATGTAAACTAAAACCCCAATTAACTCATAAAAAACAAAGAAACTTCACTATTTGCATATATGTATATTCGTAAGCATCATTGTGAATCCAAACCAAAATTAACAAATATGCAAAGTTTGTCAATTATATTGCAAGCTTGTATACAACTAAAATAAAATCAAGTAGAATTCATGTATTCCCTAAAATACATAAACAGACATGGTAAATCCCTTTCCTCTATCCGAAATATCAAAGTTGGTCATCCAAGAACATCAATAAACACCTTATAATTTTGAAGAAACTTCCTAATACAAGTGTTAAAGTAAGGTATAGAAGGTTCCCATGCTTTTAACAAATATTTCCTCCTGACTAAAGGGTACATTTTTGTTAAGGTCAAGATAATGAATTTCGACAATAGGCTCTACGAACATCAAGATACATAGGTAGGTTGATGTGTTTGATTAAACATGCCAATCACATACTATCATACATGATATAATCGAGTGGAAACCTTGTAACCATAAAATCCATTATACACAATTGTGCATTTAAAGTCTCTCATGGCTATATAGAAAGAGGGCATAGGACTAAAATAACATCAAGTGGAATCCATACATGGCCCAAATTACATATAAACAAAGATATGCTAAATAAACTTTCGAGTCCTAAAAACATCACACCACAACTAATAATTACATATCTAACAAAATCATTTCCTATACTAGGATTTTATTCATCAATATCACATTATGCCGCTTATTCTAGGGTCTAGTCCTTTCCTCTACCTGGAATCTAGGAGCTGGTCTTGCAAGAGCATTAGTCAGCACCTCACAATTTCAATGAAAATTCATAATCCAAGCCTTAAAATCAGCTAGAGGAGTTGCGCAATCAACATATGCACATAAGACATTTTGTGTACACATGCATATGGAAATTGGAATTAATACTTGAATTTATGATATAAATTTAAAATGTTAAATGTTTATTCTCTACTGTAAAATTCAAGATCAATTTTTAAATTTACATAATAGATTTAGTTTATGTTGTTATTTGTCGTACATTAGTGATACAGTTTTCATTGCTTAGAGATATCATTATATCATGTCTTTATATTTCTAAGGATATTTTATTTGTATTTATGATTGCAGTGGCTACTATGGATAACAATGTTGAGATACTTAGGATTATTGGCCATCTGAAAGAGATTGGTTCTGCTTGGAGGGGTGGAGGTGAGATCCACCACTCCTTTTCATATTCATTGTTGACTATTGTTGATACTATTGGAAGATCAAATGATGCTTTGTATAGCATCACATCATACAGGAAGAGGAAAACACAAAATTTACAACACGTTCAAGGGTTTACAAGAGGGATAGTACATCCTTTCCCCGTAAAAATAACACCGTCCTCTGTGTTCCTAGTTTAACCAATATCATTCTTCTATTCTGTCGTCCTTTCTTGTTTTCATCCTTTTGATCCGATATCCTTCAATCTTTCCTCTCAAGTTTCTATTGCTCAAGACCTGCAGTTTCCTGCACAAGGTTCAGGTCTAGCCCAAAATTTTACTCAGTAATTCATGTTCAAGATTGTAATTCAAATTAAACAAGACCTATAGATCCAAGTTTGCATTGTAACAATCTGCAATTTTCTAGTTTTTATTTATTGGCATTGTGATGCTGAATCATTTTCATAATGCAATTCATTCATCAATAAAACATAATTACTATCCTTTTCGGTGTTGGTCCAACCCTTGGATAGTTATGTCATCCGCGACCTAAGGAAGGATCCTTTCTTCATTTTTCACATTAAGCATGTAACAGTTTCATTACTTAAAAATTTATGAACTCGTTTTAAGTTCGTTACATTTTCCAAACATCTTTGAGTTTCTTTTCCATTTTTGTGTGGACTTACGACAATTTTCTGAGGTTACTCTTCATTTTAACCACTAGTTAAAATTTTTCCCCTCAGTGACATCAAACCACATCCTGTCTTCCAGATTTCCAATTTTTTCCTATGTCTTTTTGCCACAACATATGCCTAACACCAATGTGCCCACACGGTAATTTCTTGCCTAAAACCATTGTGCTACCACAACATATATGCCTAACACCAATGTGCTCACGCGACAATCACTTGCCTAATGACATGGTGCTCCCGCGGCATTCAATTTTTTTCCTTGTTCATATTCAATATAAATTTTAACCTTGACTATTTGTAATGCACACTCCTTGGTGCTTCGCATGACTTTACTGTCATTGTCCTGATTCATGAATCAGTTACATGGTCAGTCATATCATTCATTGATAACCCAAATTTTCAATAATCAGTTATCAGAATTTCATAATTTGTAGTGATTTTAATCATCATCCATGAGTTATATAACCCTGTAAATCATCTAGAAAAATTACTCCTTACTCTTTTCTAAGCAATTGGGCACAACTTATAAACGTAGGGGGATTTTACACACCGCAGTGCACGTCGACTACATTAATGGTCATGATCTTGATGAAGCCTGCAATGTCAGTATAACATCATCCACGGTTAATACTTGGTTTATAAAAACTCCAAATTCGACAATTTCATAATAAGTAAGCCATCACCCATACTTAACCTTATTAATTAAGGCACTGAATTACTAACAACCAATTCTGGCTAATAGTATTCCTTGAATATCCTGCAATATTAGCATATAACATTGTACAACATTCATTAATCAATATCAGTCTCTTTAGACATCCTTACTTGTCTAAATTTGGATATTTGCTAGTGAAGGGATATTTCAACTTATTCCACATTCATGACTGGCGATGTTAGGGACACAAGCATTCCAATATCATTAGTACTCAAAGTAAAACATAATTTCATATCTTAGCTACTTATGTCGTATCATACAACTTTTGTAGCTCATCCGAATGCGAGCCTTTACATAGGTGCGCTCTTTCTACACAACCAGTAACATTAGGTACAACACACCATCCTATTTACCTTAGCTAAATTGTAGGCCAAGTCCATAAGTCGTCTGGTTCCCTTTTAAGGAAATACTGTAAGGAATGTTGTCGTTCTTGTGTAAATGTATAAGAGATCAAATAATGCCAATTATTATGCATAAATAGTTGCATAACCCAAATTATTGCATACTAATAATTACATTTAAAGGATACATTATAACAGTGGTGTTATTAACTTGAATTCTCTTCCTAACAACTCTGAAATTCAAGTCCTACCCTTCCTTAGCATCTATTTTTGTATGCCAATGGAATTCAACATTCACGCGTCAATCCAAAAACTTTTGATAAGGTAGTTAACATTTACTTTATGAGGATTTTTGTTACACACAGGCTCAGAAAACAAATAACATTCACTTCTTTCATCATTCACTAATTAGGTGTAACAATTAACCATTTTTACAAACACAATTCTTCATTATATGCATTTAGAACCCAAAGTCGTATGATAGATTACGAGCAAACACATAGGTAAAAGTGTTTTGTTAGAAACTAATGGACCCAAAATACTTGAGAAACATTATTTCCTACCTTTAATCTAATGCTCATTCAATAAATTTACTTTGGCTATAATTAGTCATGCACCTTAACCAATTATTTATTGCCAACATCTGTATTCAATTGTCTCTGTTCGACTAACATGTATCCATACGATTTAGTGCAATCATTTCATTACAGGTATTACATGAAATTCCAAATGTAAGGGGTGCTTCCCTATTTTACATAGTGTTTGTATTGGTAACATTTACTTAATACAATTTGCATTTTGTATAATCTTGACAGTGCAACATATGTTTTAGCATGGCTACTACTTTTAGCATTACTTACCTTTTTCTTAGATCATTTACTATACGTGATAGTTTGCAGCTAATCTTTTAGAGAGTCTTCCAAGGGGAATACAGTTACTCCCAAAAGATCAACTTATTAGGTTCCCTTTTAATAGCTACCTTGCTATTCTCAAGGGATTTAGGTAAGTTATGTATGTATGTTTATATACACATATATCCATAAGTATAATCCTCCACATGACAATACTTCTAAGATGTTTGGAGTACGATCCACTACATTTATTTATTACAATAATGAACCTCAAATTAGGTCTAGAAGACCTTAAATAAAAAACAATTTTCATTAGATCCTTAGCAGTCCTATTATTTATTGTTAGTGATGTAACCCTTTCCCACTAGTCCTTAACAACAATTGTTCGACGATTTTAAAAGTTACCCATTAGAATTTGTCAACCTTGCAGTTCTAAGAATCTTGTATATACCAAAGTCATTACTAGTGGGTTCAACTATGCATGTAGTATTCAAAGGTCACTCTTCGGCAATTCAAAATTAATATTAAAGACAAAGAATGCTATAGTATATTCATTAACCATGAGTTTGTCTAAGAAGACTCTTATACCTCACCAAGAATTTACTCATGCAATTTTAAATAAAGATGAAACAATCACATTAACTATTCATAAACCTTTTCGAAAGAAAATTGAGAAAATATCAAGATACCTATGCACTTATGTCGTCTGCCTAATGTTTAAGTGGGAAAAGTAATGGGCATATTTATTATGATCTTGAGAAGATGTTCCTCCTTCTCCTGCACAACTAAAAGGTCAATAAACATTTGTGTTTGGTACAACTTAAGGTACCTGGTTTGCCAAACATTATGAAGTTGTTGATTTACTATTATCATAGAGAAAAAACTAAACCGTTAGTTCCTAAACGAAATAGGCAGAATCATTTCAAGCCCAAATAGGCCCAAGCGTTTCAACTCTTGCTCTGATACCATATCTAAAATACCTCTCATACCTCAATGCCATCATGGGTGAAAAAGGGAGTGAAATTTTGTTTTGTTGTTACAACAACATTTGTCAATCATGTTAGTGGTAGATCTTACATGACATTTCAATGGAAACATGTACAATCAAATTTGAAAATGTCCAAACTACACGCATTGTAAAATCAATCATTTGACCATGTACATCCATCTTCCTCTACAAAACCAACCACGCAATTTCATCCAATTCACTAAGATAACATAAACTAAACATGCTCATTATGCTTTCTAGTATTCACATGATTAAGTAGTTCCCTCAATGGTGGAATACTGGTGTAGTAATTAACCTGTCATTTGATACATACTCCAATGTTCCTTAACAACATTTTCATCTACACTAGGCTTCGACTAACAATATGGATCTTTCTTAGTGGATTAATTGTTTATTGGTAAATCCTTAGCCACCATGTATCCACCATCAGATACCTGGTTGTTGGGATATCATCTTCAACAGGATCGACTCGATGAACTATTCATTGTTTATTTTCTAAGTAATGAATTGTGACAATCCTCAAGTGTCAATCAAAAGTTTCCCTACCAAAGGAAAAATTATATCTTCAGTACATCCACACACTACTGCTACTCTCAAAGCATTCCTCTAGATTCAGATTTTACTTATTTAGATATACATGTAACCCTGTTAAATACTCATGGCATACACAATTATATAAAACCAAAATCCATGCATTATATTTTCTAATAGTCCCTTAGATTATAGTTGTCCGAAGAAGGATTGTGCAAGAAATCACGCGACATACCCACATAGGTAAGAGCCAAATCATTGTTTCAAGAGTACTTTATGCTTCTGAACAACCATTCCTAGGAATTGAGAATGATAATAAAAATGAAACCGACCAGAACATCATAGATTTCACTATATCAAGGTTTACCGTTGCAATCCCTTTTAAGGTTAATATTCTTTATAATGCTTGATACATGAGCCAGAGATTTTATTCAATTACTCGTAACTTAACCATTTAACATATCATAATTATTGAAAAGAACCATTTGACACATAATTATACCATCTATCCTCTTATACATAAACATTCACGTGACACACATAAATCAAAAGTAAAACAAAGACACAAGATATATGTGGTTCACCCCAGCCAGGGGTTACATCCACCAAAGGTGCTAATCTTTTTTATTTAACCAACTCTTGGAAGTTCACAGATATATAGCAGTTCATCTGCAACTTCTTCTTCTTTTATAAGGAAGAAAAGAGGATCCCCATGCTCTCTCTCTCTCTAGTTTAATGTCCAAAAGATACAATCAGAAACATAAGGTTCATCACTGAGTTAATTAAATTATGTCAAATTTTTATGCCTCCTGAAAATACCACATGCTTAGTCTATTGAACTTGGCCTGTATTTTATGAAAAAAGCAGTACTACAATGCAAAACCATCCCCTTCAAATACGCCACTTCGACCAGAACTTCATAGCTGCTATTGGGTATAAGAACTTTTTAACTTAGTCTCAGGCATTTTGAAATCGAGTATGCTAGCAAAATACAACCCTATATGCACATGCAATAAATAACAAAGAACTGGATGACAAGTAATCCAGTAGAGGTACCACATAAGAGTATGACTGGATGATAAACTCATGCTAACAACCTATGCACCTTGCAATATTTATGTCTATTTTGAAGTCATCAAGACATATCACTATCTACATATCTATGTTCAAAAGATGAAGGCAAAATGCGGTCTTAAATCGCAGCCTATATCTATGTTCAAATATCATTAAGGAAAAAACAATTTATTAAGACAAAAACATAGCCTTAATTTTATGTTCATTAAGACAAAATCACAAACTGGGTTTATCCATCTATCATGAAGCCACACACAGTCTATTAAGACAAAATCGTAGCCTGGGTTTTATGTTTATATATCACGAATGCAAACGCAGTCTATTAAGACAAAATCATAGCCTGTCTTTTATGTTCATATAACATGAATGCAAACATAGTCTATTAAGACAAAATCACAACCTGGTTTTTATGTTTATATAACATGAATGCAAACACAGTCCATTAAGACAAAATCGTAGCGTGGGTTTATGTCCATCTATCATGAAGGCACATGCAGTCTATTAAGACAAAATCACAGCCTGGGTTTATGTTCATATATCATGAATGCAAACGCAGTCCATTATGACAAAATCACATCCTAAGTTTATCCATTTATCAAAAGGTACACAGATTTTATTAAGACAAAATTGTAGCCTTGGTTTTATGTTCATGTATCATGAATGCAAACACGGTCTATTAAGACAAAATCACAGCCTGGTTTATGTCCATCTATCATGAAGGCACACGTAGTCTATTAAGTCAAATCGCAGCCTGGTTTTATATTTCTATGCATATGAATATACCTATCATAGCAGATCAAAAAATTCCCAAAACATTTTCAATAGAAAAAACACTTACTCAACAACGCGTGCAGTCCCGGTTGAGGCCGCCCAATGCCATAACAAATCAGAACTGGGTACTATCCCTCTGCATCACTAGCCATCACCTTGGTGGTGCAAAATTGGCTATGCTTGAACTGAGTGTATCATTTTTTTCAGCTCAGTTCCCCCACCCCCTCTCAAAGGTATTTCGTGCCCTATAAGTAATGAGAGGAGTAACCGCTCCCCTTCACTATTCAAGGATTTCCCATAATTTAAGACAATAATTCTTCCCCTATTTTTGCTGAGGTAGGTCTCCCTAACATATAGCCATCAAGAAATTTTCCTGACATATAGCCGTTAAAAAAATTTACTAGAGACAGGCGTTCTTCCCAAACTAGCATTTTCGTTTATTGAATGCTTAGTAAGATATTCCTTTTAATTAAAGTAATTATGCAAGTTTCAGTAAGATACCTGTTCGGGAGTGGCAATAATCATTTTTCAAAAGGACCATTATTCTGTATCATGCTACTTATGTGTTATCTATAAAGGCTTATTCCCATGTATTCTTAATAAAGGGATCTTTATAATAAGTCATTTTCTCCCAAGTAAGAGATACCCTCCTCGCTCTTTGGCTAGTTCCACTTACCTCGGTCATTACAATTGTCCAGCAGACTATGGCGACCGCTTTTGCCCAAAACTTTGGTCACGGCTGTTAAGGTTTAGGGATGATTTATTCCCTCCATTCAAGCTGAACCTCTCCTTCAATCATGTCAAGATTAAAAGTATGAATAAGAGTTCATGTTTTTGGTTGGAGGAATTAATTCTTTATCTTCATTCTCCCCACAATAAAATATACGAAGGTTTGGACTCCTTGCATCATAACCATATATATACCATATGGTTTAATAGTTATACCCTTGTATGCTTATTCTCAACCATCCAAAGAAGAGAAACTTTGTTTATTAAACCACCTTTGTCATATTAATGGAATATATATATAATGTTTTATATATATACTATCTCATTAATATATTTATTTCATATGAGGAATTGTTTATGTAAACATTTTACTCCTTTGATTTTCATCCTTCAAATCCTTATTCATATATAACTGCATTCATATATATATATATATATATATATATATTCATATGTATATATATGTGTGTGTGTGTGTGTGTGTGTAAGCACGTTGTTCTCATCATAGTTGACCGCTACGCAATTACCATTGTCTATGGTAGCTAGCTTTCTCTTGTTACCACGTTGCAATTTTAAAGAACCCAGTTTACACTTTCTTGGATCACCAAGGCCTTGTTAATCATGGCCTCTCCCTCTTAGTGTATTTGTTTTCTTGTCGCTGGTGTTGTGTGATATCCTTAGGTCTCATAAGTGTATAACATGGTTCATACTGGTGAGGCCTGGCCTTGACCTCCTCACCAACAAAAAATTAAGTACAATAATATTCAAAAGTTACAAGACATTCAGGGGTTTACAAGAGGGATATTAAAACTATTTCATTTAATATTTCCAAAAAGTTGCCAAATTTCCAATGTGGACCTCATGTGGAATCTAATTTAATAATAAATTAGCTGGCATCTATGCTAGGGAACACAAACATGCACTTCAAGAGGCACATTCAAGTTTGACCCGACTTGAGGATCCCCACCAAAGAGTAAATGAATAAAGGAGTGTGAGAGTAAATGGAGAAAGGAGCCTGAGGATCCCCACCCAAGAGTAAATGGAAAAAGGAGCTTGAGGATCCCCCGCCGAAGAGTAAATGGAGAAAGGAGCTGAGGATCCCGCTCCCAAGAGTAAATGGAGAAAGGAGCCTGAAGAAATTCTTACTTCTAACTTCAATAGCAAAGACATGAGAGATGTTTCCTACAAAGAAGCTTGTGAAAGGAAGTGAGTGGTGTCAAAGTTCCATGATTTAGTCCAGAGACTCGCACATAAACAAGAAATATTGGAGAAAGAGGAGGATCGACAAACCCTAAAATCATTTGACTATGCATCAGATAAGTTGAAACTTATTTGGCAAGATCTTTCCAAGAATCATATTAGATCCATTCCAGGAGTTGAGGTTGTAGATGTATTCTAGTCTCAAAGGCTGCTAAGCATGATAGGCTTGCATAGACCTATACATTGAGGTATATATTATTTAAATCCTGAAGAAACATGCTACATGGTTCCATTGGCTACAGATATAACAATGCTTATAGCCAATGGCACCATGTAGAAAGTTTCATCAGGCTTTAGATAATATATACCTCCTTGTAGAGGTATATGCAAGCCTATCATGCTCAACAGCCTTTGAGACTAGAATACATCTCCAACCTCAACTATCACAATGGATCCAATATGATTCTTGGAAAGATCTTGCCAAAGCAATTTCAACTTATCTTTCAAATAATTCATCCTTCTTTTTCAAGAAGGATATCTAAGTCTTGCGAGAATAGTCATTAATAAAAGAATCATAGTAGGCATACCCACTTAATGAAGTGTTTACATTGGGCTGCGTATATGTGAGTGAATAATATCTAATATCCCTTTTTCTTTACTATCACTTTTTGGAAATGGGGTCTTAGTATTCTTGCCTTGTGCACATCCTTTTGCACACCCCTTCATGTTCTATATGAATTTCCAGTAAACTAGTCACAACCTTGCTTACAATTGGAAGAGATTTGTAGTGAACATGAGAAAGAATTATGTTTCATATCTCACATGGGTTAATGGTACTTGTTAGCACCTGTGATAAATTTTGAAATGGTTACCCCTATGACTTCCTACCACAACCATAGGAAAATGACAAGGTGATAACATCTTGCTGTCGTTGTCGAGGAAGTAATCACAATTATCTCCTTGGGAAATGACATTGTTTATCTCTACGAACTTGTTGAGTAGCCACTCTGTAATGTCCCCAAAAATTGAGAATAAAAAAAAATTTATAGGCTAGTGAAAAATTACCTAAAGGGGATCATTATTACTAATGCGGAATTACATGCGCTACTTCTACTTTCAATCTCTTCATAACTGTCCTTGCTATCTTGTTAATCTCTTATACATTCAGTGATTATTAGTTTGTATACTTCTTCTATCTTAATTATGTTATTTAAACTATTTCTACATCTTAGTTATTACTGTCGGTTAATTAATAAATTGTATAGATCATTGTTTTACTCCTACACATGTGTACTTTGTTTATTTAATAAAAACTAACTTAACTTTGTTGATGGGAATAAAGTGGTCGAGTGGTGGGACTAGTTCTCCCATGACGATCTGAGAGGTAAAATATTACTTGGTTACACATGATTACTTACTTCAATCGAACTAAGGCACCTCTCTCTTTTACTTACTGTAATATACCTGTTCTACTCGATGCATTTATGTGTAAAGAGGGGGTAGAATTTTCTTTTTGTTTCACTGTTACTTCAATGAGTCAAACATGTTAGTGGCCGAATTTTACATGGAAATTTACAAAGGGACATATCCCATCAATTTGTTGATGTCAAAACTACATGTATTGTAAAACAATCATCTATTAATGTACATCCATCCTTTTCCACAGAAATCAAATTTACGATTTGTATCCAATTTACTACGATTGCCATTGTAACTAACCTACAACATTTGAATATAAAAAGCTCTGTGTATAGGGTCCATTTGAACCTTCAAATGGTTTCCCTAATAAAATAAAATATTTTGCGTAATATCAGCATCCAAGGTGTTATCCCCAAAATAAAAAACTTATTGCATTATGTCTATCATAAAATCATAAGTCTAGTGCATTAAGGTCTACGCGTGCAATCCTTCTTATGATTTACATCATTATAGCCCTAAAATGGAGAACTTCTTTTGTAGCTAACAATTTATAGTATCATTTCATGACTCAACAATTTACAGCTTTATTCTCAACAATTTACATAATCATTTCCTAGGCTTAGCAATTTACATCATTATCTTATCACTTAACAATTTACAGAATCATTTCATGACTTGACACTTTATTAGTTATCATAATGAATGCCAATATAATTATTGTTCGTGACAGAAGAACTTCATCATTGAGGTGCCATCAAAATCATTCAATGCATGGATCAAGTAGTCCGGGTAACCACGGATTTCATTTATAAAGTGTTAAATCAAAGGACGAGGTTGCAACACAATGTTATATATACACAAAACAATACGGATAAAAATTAAACATTCACACGTAATAAAACCAGAATACAACAATGTATGTGGTTCACCCCAACCTTGGGGTTACGTCCACCAAAAGTTAGTTCCCCTTCTCTATTCATAAAATCACCTAGTAAGGTATACAACCCACACCATAAATGATGTGCCATCAGTTCCTTATACAACAATAGGAAACCTTTACATTATTAACCTGAGACCTTCTACTTAAACATAGGAATTACCGTCTCAAAATAAATCCAAACCTTCTCCTTTAGACTAATCAAGTGAAGATTACACAATTCATAATTACAATCTTACAAGGTTTCTATAACTTCTGTATTAGAATAAATATAGCTAAAAATTCTGTAGGTTTAGCCATCCAATTTAGACTCTTTAAATACTGAAAATCAACTTTTAAGTACTTTGTCCTTAGTCATGAAAACTCAACAGGTTTGGTTTTTAAGACAAGCACACTTATTGCTACCCTTCATTCATTAACCCATAGTTGATAAAATACAAATTAAAACTACCTATCCTTACTAAGATCCTTTTCCTCTAGGATCGGTACATCAAACCTTCCAAAACGAAATATAGATCATGGAATTGACTTTCTCCAAAGAGGGGTCACCTCCTTCTCGACCTCAAAAGTACTTATACTCAAAGCTCAACTTTAAACTAGATTTAACATTCTTAATGAGAAAGGCTCGTTTCAATCACATAAGACATAACCCAAGGTTTCGAAATGTATTAAAACAATCTACAGTTGGTTTGGCCAAAATGAAAGAGAGACGTGTTCTTGGTTTAAAAGTGAGGTTCAAACAACATGGTTGAAATAAGGGGCTTATGGATCAAAGCAAAACTTCTCCTTTTCCGAACAAAAGTAGATAACACAAGATGTTATTGAGACTTTTCTTCTTCCTTCCAAAAGAAGATCGGAACCTAAAGATCGCAACCCAAGAATGAGGTCGCTTATAGTAGAATAAGGTATGGATGATAACTTAGCCGTGTATTGGAATACCACCGAGGCCTGAACCAATGTCATGTGGACTGTTTCGATTTTAGAGAAAGAAGGCAGGTGTAAGGACCTTTAGATCTGAAACTTAACACTATAAAGTATAAGAATTTAGATGATAGCAAAAATCGCAGCAAGTTCTAAGCAACTGTAAAGGGTCCACAAGCATGGATCCTACAACCTTTCAACTAATAGGAAGGAATGGATTGAAATCTATAAATTCCAACTACAACCATTCCAAAAAGGGGATCGTTTCACCACAGCAACATAACATTTGATGTGGATCTAGGTCTATCTATCCTCAACATTTCCACAAAGTGGATCCAATATATATATATCCGCCCATGAAATCGAGTTCGCACGAAGTCAAACAATCATAGATGATTAGTAGGTGTTTCACATAAATATCATCCCATATTTTCTAAAATCTAGGAAAGTTCTTCCATGCCAATTTCCTAACAGTATGGATCTGGTTTTATTAAAACCAGAGGATCAGGCCCCAACCCAATAAGAAGAGAGGGATAAAACATTGTGGATATGAACTTTAAATCCAACGTAAAGTACGTTCCAAACCTAAGAGAATATGGATTAGATTCTTAAAAGCATAGTAATATCACACTATACACATAAGATCAAAGCATAAACAAGCTATTTCAACGGGAAAGGATCTGGCTCTTAAAAACAACAGAGTGGCGACTTCAATCCAATACTCAAATTTACTCAAAGTATTCATGTCAAAATTGCATGCCAAGTTGAACCATACCTTATCGGGCCAGCAAATAGTAGGTAGAATCAAGCTGCAAAAGCATACCTTGGACAACCTTCGCCCTTTTCCCTCCCTAGTAACAAACATATTTCCATTCCAAAATTCAAACAGAAATAAAGAACTCACAACCCGGTACTTCAACATTGGAGGTTCCCTCTGGCAGATGAGTTCATTTGGTAAAGGTAACAGCATGTTGAGCCTTCCCTGAGGGATATTAAGTTCTGAAATCAAGCGCTCAACATACATCAATTTGATATCCCAGAAATCGAACCTCCACTCTAACAGTTTCCCACTGATTCGATATCGAGATCTCTCCTTCTGAAGGCACACACGTTCCCTTTAAGGAAGTAAATCCGTCCCCCCTTCCAACCACAACCTTGGTTTCTTTAAAAATGAGTGTAGACCAAGGAGAAATGCATGTAATTTTCTGCATGCTGAGCGCGCAGGGTCCCCTTTGTCCCGGAGCAGGTGAACGACTATCAAGGTTAGTGGCAATCAATTGCTTTCTTTAAGCTAGACCTCTTCTTAAGTTATGCCGATATCTAGACACAAATGGTTGAAGGAAATTAAATCATCTCTCATAATAAAATAAAAATGCTACAAATGTAAAAGAGAGGGAGTAATATTTTCCGAAAAAGACTCAATGAGTCCTTAGGTCTAAAAGGAAATAAATCCATCATATAGACATTATAAATTAATAAATTATGTCTTATTTTAGAAAAAGGATTTAATACTGTGTTTTCCTTTGTCCTCATGATATAACTTATATCATAATACTCCATGTTTGCTTAATTTATCATTACATCATATGTATTTTATTTATGGTTTTTCCTAATAGATAGATTTCAATTAAAAATACTTTGTCTTTTATGAATACTTAATTTGTCATTTTCCTTTGTCCTTATGATATGCTTTATATCATACGACTTATATCCATCATTTTTTCCTTATATATAGATCTTCAATTTAATAATACTTGTCTTTTTAATTTTTCTTTGTCCTTATGATGTGATTTATATCATAATGTCTTTTATCAAACACTTTTTCTGATCCCTTATCCCTAGTTCTTGTGGCACATGTGTTCGTTGGCCCCTTTGTGTTATTAAACTTTCACCTAACTTTCAGCTTTCTTTTGGTGGGGGCCTTGGCACTTGAGCTCCTCACCCAGATGCCCTCATGCAATAATATTTAAAATTGCAAAATTATTAGGGGCATATAGGAGGAACATTAAACTTACGTAGTTCATTACTTGTGATGGGATCAGATGTAAAGTGTGTTGATAGCCTTGATCATTGATAACCTGCTGCTAGTTATTACGTTGCTCATCGACTTGGTTTTATAACTTAGTAAGTGTTTTTATTGTCAATTTAGCTATTACGGCTAAATTTCCTGTACATTAGTTATTCTTCATTATGGTTTTAAATTTGTCATTCTATATGTCATTAATATGTTTTTCGTGCTATGTATATTTTTACTATACTTTTTAACATCTCTTATGCTCTTGATTTTTCAAGTTATTATGTTGGTTTGAAGGGTAGGCCTTCAGATTTTTATAGTCATACCAGTTCTCATGGCATACTTTGTATGCCATGGTGCTTAAGCATAAACACCTTGTTACTAAGTTAATTAAAAACCTAAGCTCTAAACCTATAGACTAAACATTATCTACATACCTAAGCAAGGGTTCTTAGACTTTGGACTAGTGAAACCTATGACTAAGTATTATTGTAATACTATCATAATGCAAGATTTGTAATATGTTAACGTTGATGTTAGAGTTTGGGGTGACATGATATATGGTATAAACCATACATTTCTAGGGTTTAAGCGTTGGTACGGAGGGTGGTATTAAACGATACCTTGTAACAAGGCTTAACTATGTGAGTGGGTTTGATAAATTGTTAATGGATTCCAACCTGGTGCATTTAATGCTCGTTGAAAAGTGTGATAGCCTTCCCTTAGGCTTGGTGCACGATGGATGTGCATTGTATTGTCATTTGGGGTTTAATCGTTTTGACTCTATGCATAGGGATGGCCATGGAGGCGACCTCCAGATTGTGAGGTATGCCCACATGAATTTATAAGCCTGCACATTGTTTGGTTTACAGTTTGAAAGGATGGCATACTTCTCATCCCCATTTTGCTTTTTTTCTTGTAGGTGCCGAAATGAATGGAGGGGCTGCATGGATACAACACGGTTGGCTCCAAGTGTTGCATTCATGGCCATGGTAAGCCTGCTAATCAAGCTTAGGCTTGTCATGCTGCAATCTTGTGGGTAGAGCTACATTTCGACTGGTTCTTTTGTTGGGGTTTGATGCTATAGGGAAATCGATTTTTCCTTCAGGATTATTAATACATACTTGGTTATTTTTAATGTTGGGGCATTATGCCATGATATGATTTCTAGGCCATTCGACACTGTGTGATCCCATTTTGGTTATGTAAATCATTAATGTTTTGGTTTTGGGCTTTTATATCCATGGTCTGCACCATTGCTTGCAATGGTGCCATATCCCATTGGCATGCCTATGTAAAACCTTGTCCTCTGCCTTTAATGGTGACTATGTATAGAAATTGGGATCTTTGTGTAAATATATATATATGTATTGGTTTTATAAAATGTAATGGTTAACTTGTTATATGGCGTATGAGATTTCCTTCTTCATTTTTATTTAGCTCTTTATTTTAATGGGGTTGGGGTTTTGAAAGAAGAAGCATTCACCTAATCAATTACTCTGTGGGTAAAGCCATTGATTAGTTGGATAATGTAATTAATTGGAAAGCATGGAAAAGGACATGATGTAAATGGCATGAGGCTCTCCCATAGTGCTGTGATAGCTTGTATTTAAATTTTCTATGGTATTCAGTTATGTGTAAAATGGTTTGTGCAAAACGATTGCGTTTGAAACCATGTTGGCCAATGCTTACAATAGGGTATATTTTAATGGGATTTGTATTAAAAATGTTTAATGGCCGAGGCCGTGCTGTAGCTAGGGTCTTACGACCTCTGTGCTAGCATAGGCATTTTTTATTATATGGCAATTGGTGTGAAATGTGGTGTGTGTAGAGATATAAACATTGGGATTATAAAAAGGATTGATTCTTGTTAAAATCGTTATGCCAATGGCTTTTAAATTATTTTGTGACCGAGCTGTAAGGTTATACGATTTGGAATTCTTTTAACTATATTATATTGTGGTTATTATTAGTGTTTTTTCCTTGGGTATTGGACATCCATGGGATTCGATTTCACGACCTTTGTTCGCAACAGGGTTTTAAAAATAATGTAATGAATGTATTTTGATAAATAAAACAAGTTGGGCTCGCATGCCCATATGATTTGATTCCTGTTACTGGTTGCAATATATGAATTTATGATATGATTTGATGTTTGTTTTACTATGATATGTTATACTATATAAGATATATTATTTTAATTTGACTAAGGTAAATGTTGTTGAGCCATGTAATTTTAGTTATGGTTATGTAAAGATCGAAAAGTTAGGACCGTGGATTTTCTTATATGAATTATGATCAGATAACTGCAAAGGACCACATGGATGGTCATGATGCCTCCTCTGATTATTTATAATGTTGTTTCATTTATGTGGAGTGTTTTTAATGTAATTTGTAATATGGATACAAACCTTGAAATGTCTTAGATGAGTTAATAAATTTTGGAATTTAAATGTATATATAGTTTCCATATATGCCTATACCTAATAGTCTTGTTTATATGTATATAAAGTTATCTTATAAAAATAGTTTTGGTTGTAAGTAATACCCTAGGGTAACTATATAGTATATTTATTTATTTAAACTTACTCCTATGATTAAATCTACTATAATCTGAAACATGTCTCTACTGACAAATGTAATATGTCAATAGAGATTTAAATAATAGATAAACAATAGAATTGCAGGTCTAGCCTTACCTAGTTTACAGTATTAATTTCTTAATATTAAAAGAATACAAAAGGAAAGCTTTGAAGATGGAAACCTAGCTATATACAGCCTACGATAATATTTACCATCCTAGGAATATTGCAGAGAAATAAAGACCCTAGCGGAATCTAGGCAGAAAATTAATTACCTAGGGTTAGTAAAATATAATAAAGCTTTTACATAAAGAAGCCAGCATTTACCCTAGAAATGAACTTTGACATACCAAGAACTCGTACGTATAATTTATCTTCCTAAAGCTCCTTTAATGGCTGAACCTGGACACTTTTTAAATAACTAGCATTATCAATTTAAGATAGATATGACCTCTGATTTTTTATGAGCAAATCACTTGTGAACTACCACGTTCCTCCCAACCATGACCCAAAACTATTCCTGGTTCTAATTTGGATCCCCCCCGAGATGGAATCCAACATGTAAGTATCTTAGAGCTCCTAAGGTAGGGTTTCCTAACTGGTGTTTAGTTCTGAATCAGTCATCTTTTCCTTGCAGGAAAAGTTCACCAAGAAAACACTTGAGAGCAAAAATAGGCAAAATAATAATTCTCCTCCCAGAAATCAGAACCCTCAAACCTTTGCTTGGCTTGAGTCTTTATAGACATACTTTTCAGTCAAAGAGGTAGTTAAATCAAGAAATCCTTGATTTCTTGACTTAACCCTTTTTAATTTACTAGGGTATTTTTCAAATCTTAACCTAGGAACTATTAACTAGTTTCTAGTAAGTCTTTCATAGATATTTCACTATTTATTAATTCAATAATAATAAATAATAATTACTAAAGCTTCTCTTCTCTCTTTATTCAATTATAAACTCTTTATACATACAATGTTTAAAATACATAGTATTAAAATACTTGTTAACATTTATCTTCGGCCATCATGTGTCATGATCCCTAGACTTAACGACACTTCTTCATGGAGGTCAAGTAGATAGATGGCTTAGGTCTAGTACGCTAGGCAACTCTAAACATCCTTGCATGTTGGATTTGCCTCATATAATGTGGGAGCTCTTCAGTACTTGATGAGAATACATAATTTCAAAGTTTCATTTAATCACTTATAAACAAGTATGATGAGATCAATATTTTTCTCGAGTCATTTTCACTCGGAAGTTATTAAATTATTTTCAGCAACCCCTAGTGCTTACCACAGCCCATACTCAATGCTTATAACAGGGAATTACAAACACAGTGCAATTCCAGAGTTTTCGCTCAACACTAAATGGTAGGATGTACTTGTAGAATACACCTAAGGATACAATGGCCAAAGATCCGATGTTCCAGACCTTATGCTCAACATAAACATGGAATTCTCTAGAGCTTATGACCAACATTTCCAATTATATTTTCATGTGTTCCAGAGCTTTAAGCTAAACACAAATGTAAGTACTCATGTGCTTCAGAACTTCTTGCTAAACACAAACCATCTCATCAATCATGCGCTTCAAGGTCCATGCCCAACACAAACATTTCATCAATCATGTGCTTCAAGGTCCACGCCCAACACAGCTGTCATAAATATCCATATGTATCATCAACAATTGAATTACGCCCAATATACAAAACAAATCATCATGTTCATATGCACTGAGGTCTTTGACCCAATATAAAATAAAACATCAATAAATCATCACGATTAATAGGCTCATGCCTATAAACGGTAGGTCCAAAATTCAGGATATTACACGGTCATAGACACAAACTAGTTGTACATGCTCTTGGAACTCCACACAAATTTTGAAGGTGACTCCACTAGGAAATACTAGCTTCTAGAAGAACCCACACGAGGAGAAATCCCGATGCAATATCCTTCCAAGTAATATTTCATCCAGAAAGTTTGATCTGGAGGACCAAGAGGATGCAAGGTTTAGCTTTAAATATTTCCTTCCCTACTAAAGGTATTATTTTTGTTAGTGATATATATCGACATTGTGATTATGAGTTTGGACTAGCCTTACCTAGAACTAAATTTGAGTCTAGCATCTCTGACTTTGTTTCTAGTACCTCTGCATTTGATTTTTCTCACATTTCCTGGTCACCCTTGACCTCAAAGCCACTACGAATTATTTCCAACACCAACCGGAGCCAGAGTGGCCTACACTTACTGTTGATTCAACCTTACTAAATTCCACTGTCATAAGGCAATTTTTTGCCTCATATCTATCTCCCACTGCTCCTAAGAAGAAGCACCATTCATCTTCCAGTTTCGTATCCCCCTACATTCCTCACAACTTACCAATTTCTTTTCCACCAGTCTTAATCTTTGCCATAAACCCTGTTATACCTCCAAGGATGGAAATAGATTTTCTCCTCTTCATCTTCCAACCTCTCTTCATGACCTCCATCTGGGAGGTCATGAAGAGTGACATGTAATTGAGTGTCCTTTTGTACCCAACCCAAAGGGTAAGACTTCACATGGGGTTTAGTGTTTAATCCGAAACTGTTAACAATGTTTCTAAAATCGAAATAATTTAGGACCCACTATCAAACAAAGTATCTACCTTTGTATCAATCACTATGAACCTTACATGAAAAAGCTCATTGAATTTCTTCTCATCGTTTTCAAACTTAGGAGATTGAATAGAAGAACTTGAGCTAAAAGACGTTATACCTTTCCTTCCCATTGGAGTCATATTTTTTACCCTAATGAAGACATGTAGGATTCTCTACCTATTTTTTTTATTGTAGCTATATATTCTTACACTCCTCTTTTCCTTTTGATTTATTTTCAAACTTAGGTGGCTTCTTATACACATTCTCCATACCATGTTTCAATTTGCTAGCTTCAAGCTGAGTAGCTTGTATTGACACTTCGTCAATGTTGGTAGGATTAAACATCAAAATAGTATGACAGAGGTAAGAATGCAAACCAACAATGTACTTAATAAGAGTTTCACTACTATGTAATGAAAATTCCACTACTAAAGTTTTCTTTTTAAAATATTGAGTATAATATTGAATATCTTCCCAAAAAAATTTCTTAGATATAACCATTAAAATATTGATGTTTGCGTATATGTCAAAGGATAGAATTGTCTCTTTAATACAAGAATAAATTCAGTCCAAGAAAAAAAGATTTTACCATTTTAAGAATGAACATAATTTGCTCATGATTAATATGTTTTACAAATATTGACATTAAATTTAAATGCAAAGAGGGAATTAAACATAATGAACACACTTTTGTCAGGGTTATTATTTTTTAGTGTAATATCCTGAATTTGGACCTACCATTTACAGGCATGAGCCTGGTGATCATGATGATTATATTGATGTTTTGTTTTTATATTGGGTCAAATACCCCACTACATATGAACATGATGATTTTCTTTGTATATTGGGCATAATCCAATTGTTGATGATATATGTATAGATATGTTGGTTGTGTTAGGTGTGGACCCTGAAGTACATGATTGATGAAATGTTTTGTGTTGGACATGGACCCTGAAGCACATGATCGATGAGATGTTTTGTGTTGAGCGAGAGGCTCTGGAGCACATGAGTACTTACATTTGTGTTGAACATAAAGCTCTGGAACACATGAAAATATAAATGGAAATGTTGGGCATAAGCTCTAGAGCATTCCATGTTGATGTTGAGCATAAGCTCTCTTGACTCAGATCCTTGGCCATTGTATCCCTAAGTGTATCGTACAAGTACATCCTAGCATTTAGTGTTGAGCAAGAGCTCTCAAATTGCACTATGTTTGTAACTCCCTATGATAAGCGTTGAGTATGGGCTCTAGTAAGCACTAGGGGTTACTAAAAATATTAAAATAACATCTGAGTGAAAACAACTCAAGAATAAAATTGATCTCATTATACTTATTTTTAAGAAATTAAATGAAATTTTGAATTTATGTATTCTCATCAAGTACTGAAGAACTACCACATTATACGAGGGAAATCCAACATGCAAGGATGTTTAGAGTTTCCTAGCCTAGTAGACCTAAGCCATCTATCTACTCAACCTTCATAAAGAAGTGTCCTTAAGTCTAGGGATCATGATACATGATGCCCGAAGACAAATGTTAACAAGTATTTTCATACTATGTATTTTATACATAGAATGTATAAATAATTAATTATGATTGAATAAAGAAAGAAGAAAATCTCCACCAATTATTATTTATTATTAAAGGATTAATAAATAGTGAAATATCTATGAAAGACTAACTAGGAACTAGTTAAAAGTTCCTAGGTTAAGAGTAGAAAATTACTCGAGTAAATTAAAAAGGGTTAAATCAAGAAATCAATGATTTCTTAATTTAACTACTCCTTTGACTAAAAAGTCTGTCTATAAAGACTCAAGCCAAGCAAATGCTTGGGGTTCTAATTTTTATCTAGGAGAATTATTATTCTACGTGTTTTTGGCTCTCAAGTGTTTTCTTGGAGAACTTTTTATACAAGAAAAATAGGATTGATTCAAAACCAATTTCCAGTTAGGAAACTGTTCTTTAGGAGCTCTAAGGTACTTGCATGTTCGAGTCCAGCTCAGCAGGATACGAATTAGAATGAGGAATGGTTTCGGGTCATGGTTGGGAGGAACGTGGTAGTTCCCAAGTGATTTGGTCATAAAAATGATAGGTGAGATCTATCTTAAATTGATAATGCTTGTTATGTAAAAGTGTGTAGGTTTTGCCATTAAAGGAGCTTCACGAAGATAAATTATAGGTATTAGTTCTTAGTATGTCAAAGTTCATTTCTAGGGTAAATTTTGGCTGCTTTATGTAAATGCTTTTATATATTTTATTAACCCTAGTATTGATTAGTTCTATCCATATCTCCGAGGGTTACATTTCTTAAAATCTAACCCTAGAGTGTCTATGCTATCTTCTAGATTATATAATGAATATATGTTAGATGAATGTTTTCTAAGCAATTTACTAACCCTATGTAATTGATGTTCTGTCTAGATTTTGCTAGGGTTTGATGTTCTCCCTAGATTTTGTATTCATTTCAATATTTAGAAATCGATATGGAAAACTAGGTAAATCGAGACCTGTTGTTTATTGTTCACCTGTTATTTATATCTCTACTGACATATTACATTTGTGAGTAGAGACATGTTTCATATTATAGTAGATTTAATCATAGGAGTAAATTTAAAGAGATAATATACTAAATAGATATCTTAGGGTATTATTTACAAAAAGAATGACTTTATAGATTATATATATATAGATAAGGCCATCAAGTATAAACATATATGAAAACTATGTATACATTTAATGCCAAAATTAAATAACGCATATAAGACCTTTCAAGGTCTCTATCCATATTACAATTTTCCATTAAAAATACTTCACATAAATGAAACAACATTATAAATAATGAGATGAGGCATCATGACCATCCATGTGGTCCTTTACATTTCTTTGATCATAATTCATAAACAAAATTACATAACCACAAACAAAATTACATAACTCAATAGACATTACCATAGCCAAATTAAAATAATATATCTTATACAGTAAACCATATCATAGTAAAATAACATCAAAATCATATCATAAATCCATTTATTGCAAAGAGTTACAGGAATCAAATCCTATGGGCATGCAAGCCCAGTTTGTTTTATTCATTAAAATACATTTCATTACAACTCCCTACATTAAAAACCGTCCTTGCCAGCCGAGGTCGCGACATCGATGTTGAGACCAAGAAAAATCCTTAATAACAAACCATATGTAATGTATATACAAAACAACCAAATCCTATAACCATTCTCGCATAGGCCATGCTACACATCAAATCATATGCGAGATGTGGTTTATAAAATACATCCATTAAAATATAAATACACAGAGTCCATTTACATATTAAACAACAAATGCCATCGAGGGTCTGTAAACCCTGGCCTCTACAAAACCCACTAATGCACATCACTCACATAATTCACGCCCTTGGAAAAATTTTAAATCTAATACACAGTCTCTAAAAAATTAACCCTACACTATACTATCGCAACAATGTGGGAAGGGGCATGCCATTCACAGCATCACCTATACCCACACTGTCTATATCTCTACATTAAAAACTGATTAATGTCGTAATACATAGAACCTTCAAGATGATGAATTCCCACATAAATCCACCATAACCACAGAATAAAGGCAACGAAATAGTACTATGCACATTATAAGTTAAGCCATGGTAACCAATTAATCAAAATAGTATGCATCCATATTCAATCACTTGCCATGTAAACAACAGCGTCATCATATTAAAATTTATAAACAAGTTTACAAAGGAATGCCAATGGGCCAATGCACCATTGCAAGCAATGGTTCGGACCATGGCTGAAATTCCCCAACGAAAACATGATTTGCATAAACCAAAACCAAGTATACTAACAGCCTAAGTAATTTTTACAAACCCAAATTTATACACAGAACCAGAGGGAGTACGACTTCACGCCACCACCAAAGCCATAAAGATACTGTCCAAAAACTAAGTCTATATTCATGCCCGAAGGTGAATCTTTAAAAACCCCACAATGAAACCCACAGCATAAAACCCCAAATGAAGAAACAATCTATGCACAGTCTTCCCAAGAGGGCCGAAAGGTTGAAAGTAAAATCGTGCTCACAGGCTTATCGTGGCCATAAGTGAAAACGTTTGGAGCCCAGAGAAGCAAAACGACGCTACTCCTCATTCCCTTTTGGCACTTGCAAAACAAAATCCAAACGAGGGATGAGAAGTATGACTGAGAAAACATTAATCCAAACCAATGTGCAAGCGTGTTAAAACCAACATGGACATACCTCACAGTCTGGAGGTCGCCTCCATGGTTTTCCCCCTGCACAGAGCCATAGTGAAAAACCCCAAATGACAAACAACACACATAACCATCGTGATCCAATCCTAAGGGAAGGCTGTCCTGGTTCACCAAGTGCATTGAATGCACCAGCGAGAAACCGTTAAACCCACATAAAAACCCACTCACCATAGTTTTGTTTCACTGCTTACAACATGACCATCTCTCACATAAAGCTTAAACCCTGCTCTTGTATTGTTATACCCTATGTTATGTCGCCACCCAAACTCTATCACATGCTAACATGTAACAATGTTTTCATTATGGTAAGTTTGCAATAGTACATAAGTGCATACGATGTGTTAGCCCAAGGTGTAGTGCCATAAGGCACACCCCTTATAAGTTAAAAGATATACACTTTAGGCTTACAGCCTTATATTAAAAGCTAATACAAGATGTGTTAAGCTTAAATTCTTAGTGAACATGGCATATGCAATATGCCATGTTAAACTTTGTAACCCTCACAAAAATATCAAAGGTCTCCTCTTGAGCCAATATAAAAACTTGTCGAATAAAAGAACATAAGAGATGTCAAAGGGTATAATAAAAATATAGGTAGAACGTAAAATGAGTTAATGACTCATAGATTAGTGAATTTAAAACATAACAAAGATTAATTAGTGTACAGGAAATTTAGTCGTAGTAGCTACATTGACGATAATGACACTTGCCAAGTTATAAAACCAAGTTCATAAGCATCATAACAACTAGCAACAGGTCATGTAGGATCAAGATGGTCAACACACTTTACACCAGATCCTGTCACAAAGTAGTGAACTACTTAAGTAAATAAAAGAGGTGCCTTAGTTTGATTGAACTAAGTAAGCATGCGTAACCAAGTAATACTTTACCTCTCAAACCATCATGGGGGGACAAGTCATGCCAATCTACCACTTTGTTTCCCATCAAGAAAGTCAAGTTAGTTTTTATTAAATAAACAAAGTACACATGTGTAGGAGTAAAACAATGATCTATATAATTCATTAATTCACCGACAATAATAAATAAGATTTATAAATAGTTTAAATAATAGAATTAAGACATAAGAAGTAAACGAACTAATATTCACTAAATGGATAAGAGATTAACAAGATAGGAGATTGAAACTATAAGTAGTGTGCATATAATTCTGCACAAGTAATAATGATCCCCTTTATGGTAGTTTCCACTAGCTTATAAATTTTCTTTTTTATTTTATTTTTGGGGACATTAAATTGAGTATTAAAGAATACCCAAAAATTAATATTTAAATCTTAAATATAATTTAAAAACAAAAAAAATTACTAAAAATATTTTTTTACTAAGCCTAATTTTAAAATTAACTTACATGTAAGTTATGGTCCTTTTTTTTTCTTTTTTAAATTTTGAATGATTTGAAGAATTTTAAAACAACCATAACTTTGAAGAAAATATTTTATGGTAAAAAATATTATAGAATTATAATTCTCCATAATATTTGGAATTAAAAAAAATTCTTTGGATTCGAAAAATAACTATAATAATTTAAAACAAAAAATGATATACACACACACACACACACACACACACACACACACACACACACACATGGCTAAGCTGAAAAATATCTCTTATATACGAGAGCCAATCACAATAAACAGCTCACCACCCTAATATTTCATTACTCTCAAGGAGCAAATGTCTCTTACCATATTCGAACCCAGTGGACAGGGAAATAATCAATTTTCTCAACTAGTGCCTATGGACACACACACACACACACACACACACACACACATGATTGAATTAAAAAAAATTATATCTTTTTAAAAGCTTATATTTTTTAAATGATTAAAAATAAACATTAAAACTTTTAACCGAAATGGAAAAAATAAAAAATTCTTATCAAATTTGTAAATTAATTTTCATACATAATGACTTAATATTTTTCATGAAATAAAACTAATCCAATCCCATTAGAACTAAAATTTACACAGACGCTAATGAATTTTAAAAATTACATCTACATTTTAACTTAAGTAACCACTTTTTTTCATCTAAATCTCATGAAAAAGAGTGCAATGTGGACCTATGTACCCATAGACAAACTCATTGCTCATTAATAAATCAAAAACATGAACTATATTGCCGACTAAGAGATCATAAAAAGGGTTAATAATTAAAGCATATTAGTGGTAGAGAAACAATATCGCCAACTAACTGCACACAGATTGGAATCAACGGCCTATTGGGTGCTCGGATTGATATCAACGGCCTGACACCTTGTCCACTTCTTATAATATTGTATTATATTTTATATAAAAAATATCTAGCTGGGAAATTCGATGAATTGGATATTCATAAGCATTAAAAACTTAACTGATTTGGGTTCCTAATATGTGCCGCATATTTAGGGTTATGAATGGTAATGGATTTATGTATGGCATTGGATATGTGCGCAAAAGGATTTCATTGACAATAATAACTTCATAATGGATTTATAACAAATTTCAAGTTATCATAGCTCTTTATAAATAAAGTACCAACATATTGTAGAATATCCATTCGCGGACACAAATCAAGTTGATGACATTGTTTAGGAGAAAGGATTCAGTGACAATCATAGGTGGAGATGATTTTCACAACCAACAAAGAATCGAAGAAAGAGAAGAAGTTATAGCTACTCGGTGACAGCTACTCTGATCATTCAACTATAAGTGAAAGACTTCAAGAAGTTCGTGCAAAAGCACACAAGTGCAAGCAAGGATGATAATGACAATGACAAGCACGAGAAAAAGAGGAGCAGAAGGACTTCAGACACAAATAATGCAGTACCACTAGATCAACCAAATAATTTTTCGGATGCGTCATCATATTTTTCAGCTGTGATTGCAAATGGCGTCTACTTGGAACTGCAATCCCGCTTTAGCTTGGAGACCCCATCAACTATAAATAGCAACCTTATGATTGAGATGCCAGCAACGAGCTATGTCGTCCAACGACTATCAGATCCAGTCCCTGCACATGATATCTCAGCAATCCTGTCTCCACGGAATAGTTACACACAATGTCTGAACAATACAAATGACGCTCTTATCATATATGACTTTCATGATCTTCTGAATCGAGGCAGAGGCCTTAACAACTTAGCAACCAGCCAGCCCCTCAATTAACTATCACATCCAATGCCTACACATCATATGTCAGCAATATTGTCTCCAATGATGAGTTACACAAAGCTACTAAACAATAGAAATGATGATTTTATGAGATATGACTTCCATGATCTTCTAAACCCAGTCAGAGGCCTCAAGAACTGAGAAAACATCCAGCCCCAACATGATATCTCACCAATCCTGCCTCCACGGATGACTTTCATAGAGCTTATGAAAAATACAAATGACGATATTGTGAGAGATGACTTTCATGATATTCGGAGTCCAGGAAGAGGCCTAAGGAACACAGGCCATCCATTGATTATGAGTCCCGACCCCCACCCATAATATCTTTCATGAGATGGGTTTTACCTCTTTGATGTTCATCTCTTTCCAGGTTTGATATATGTTTTTGCACGGATGGGTTTTACATGATATATTATTATAATGATTTATGAATTTATTAAAAGATCTATTTTTAAAATGGTCAAGTTAGTTCTAGACTAGCTTCAATGGATGAAGAAACTATAAATCATTTGTTTGGTGAAATGTAGTTTTACAAAATTTATATAGAAGGAAGTGATGTAGTTTTTTAATATTTTTGGAAATTAGGATTTTCAAACATTTGGTTTTAGTATAAAAAACTAGTACACTTATATTACCACTAACTATAAATGGGTGAGTGTACAAAGTTGAGGGAACTTTTAGAAACATCTCAAGCAACCTTGAACCTCCCAAGTCTAGTAGTCCCAAGGTTGCCAACACGTATGAAAAGTAGGATAGTAGATAAAATCGTGCCTCCATTTTATTGAAACAAATCACGCCTTGTAACACCCCAATTTTGACCCCATTTGCATTAAAAGGTACATGATGTATATATTGTAATTAATCGTGGTGTGGAGCTAAAGGAAAAAGCCCCACCATTGATTTGGTTGTGTTATGTTTCAGCGATTGGAATTGTTGCTGATGGTATATCGTGCTATCCAGCACCTTATAGTTTTGGCATCATGTAAATATGCATTTTTAATTAAAATGAACCCCAACCAGCTACGTCAATGCAACTATGATGAAAAGGGGCATGAGTTTCCTAAGGATAAGGAGGGGAAATTATTAAACCTTGGGCCAATGGGGAAAAGCCATGTGTCAGCTGTTAAACCTATTTAGTTGTTAACCACCCTTTTTACTCACTCACCTTTCCTTGTCTCATCAGTCAACTACTACATTAAAACTTTTGTTGATTAGTTGGGATAGTTATTGCTGGGCAGTGGTGTGTGGCACGACTGTCAGCCCTTGCCCACATGCACACTCCACCAGTGGAATCTTACTTCACATGGGCAAGGAGGAAAACATTTCCATTCTTCCATTTTCTCCATTTTTCTTTCCATCCACACGCAGAAACGGTCACTCCCTCCTTCTCACACACAGGCTGGGATTCTTCACTATTTTCCTCACGCAGCAAGCCGGGGAGTCGTTTTCTGCCATCCACGATTTCCCTATGAAGGGGCCATTCATGATTTTTGCTATGGAGGCATGTTTCCATAGCGATTTTGTGGTCTGAGTATATGTTTTCCCTGCCCAGGCTGAGAGTCTGATCACCTCTTCTATTTTGGGCTCTGTATTTCCTGTTGCTTCAATGTTGAGATTGGGGCTACTGTTTTCTCCACGATTTGTGGTTTGATGTGGGTTATTTTTCATTTTGGGTTTGCTGTGGCTATTATTGAGAAATTTTGGCCATGATAGAGCCAAGAACAGCTTAGGATTCATATTTCCCTGCCCGAGATGTGAATCGCTTGTTTTGCTATGTGTATGCAGTGGTTGGTCTTCAGACTGTGTTGGCTTGGCTAATTTGTTGATGGCCTGATAAACCCAACTGTGTTAGCTTTCTGATTTGTGTATTCTTGGATATGTGTAAGCCTACTTGTTCCTTATTCCTTGGGAAATCATGCCCAGCTCGAGGGTGGTAGTGTTGCTGAGAGATTGAGCACACTAGCCTATGGTTGGGTGGAACGTTGCAGCGACATAGCTGGTTGCAGGACGAATACCGCATAAGATAAGTAATCTTTTCTACTCCATCTCTCCAATTAAATTGAGGTCTAATGAATTATGATGAACTTGTTGAATGCTTGAATATATGGTTTTGCTTCCGCTGTATGCTTAATAAGTATGCATCTCTACATGTTTTGCATCAAAGCATTTTAGTTTGTCAGTTTTTTTTGTTATGTAAAACTTCATGGGACTAGTTGCCCGGGTTATATCATAGTGCGGTAGCGTCCTCTTCGTTGGTCAGAGGGTCGGGGATGTTACACGCCTTCGTTTTAGTGAACAAAAACCTGTTTTTTTTGTTTAAAACGGGTCTAGCCCATCATTTTCGCCACATCCCAACACTGTTGGAGTTGGATGGAGTAGAACGTAAGTAGGTGAACATGTTTTAGGTGTTCCAAAGCCATCCACCTCCACCTTTTAATCAACCTCCTCTTTGTGAGGTAGTTTCTTCATTTCTTCTCATTAATTTTTTCCTAAATTCATTAATTTGTTTGCCCTAATTTGAAAATTAAACCAAAATAAATTAATTTATGGCTAATGGAAACAAAAACCCAAATGGAATTTTCCAATGAAAACCAAAACCCCAATGGAATGGACCAATGGAAACCAAAACCCCAATTAACTCATAAAAACAAATCAATTTCACTATTTCCATATGCATACTCACAATCATCCTTCTGAATACATACTAAAATTCACAAATATGCAAAGTTTGTCAAGCACATTGCAAATTTGCATAAGAAATTTACATGCCCTAGGTAAACTAAAACCCCAATTAACTCATAAAAAACAAAGAAGCTTCACTATTTGCATATATGTATATTTGCAAGCATCATTGTGAATCCAAACCAAAATTAATCAATATGCAAAGTTTGTCAATTATATTGCAAGCTTGCATACAACTAAAAAAAAATCAAGTAGAATTCATATATTCCCTAAAATACATAAACAGACATGGTAAATCCCTTTCCTCTATCCGAAATATCAAAGTTGGTCGTCCAAGAACATTAGTAAACACCTTATAGTTTTGATGAAACTTCCTAATCCAAGTGTTAAAGTAAGGTATACAAGCTTCCCACGCTTTTAACAAATATTTCCTCCTGAGTGGAGGGTACATTTTTGTTAAGGTCAAGACAACGAAGTTCAACAATAGGCTCTACGAACATGAAGATACATAGGTAGGCTGATCTGTTTGATTAAACATACCAATCACATACTATCATACATGATATAATCGAGTGGAAACCTTGTAACCATAAAATCCATTATACACAATTGTGCATTTAAAGTCTCTCATGGGTATATAGAAAGAGGGCATAGAACTAAATTGACATCAAGTGGAATCCATACATGGCCCAAATTACATATAAAAAAAGATATGCTAAATAAACTTTGGAGTCCTAAAAACATCACGCTACAACAAATAATTACATATCTAACAAAATAGTTTCCTATACTAGGATTTTAATCATCAATATCACATTTGGCCGCTTATTATAGGGTGTAGTCGTTGCCTCTACCCACAATCTAGGAGCTGGACCTGCAAGAGCATTAGTCAGCACCTCACAATTTCAATGAAAATTCATAATCCAAGCCTTAAAATAAGCTAGAGGAGCTATGCAATCAATATATGCACATAAGACATTTTGTGTACACATGCATATGGAAATTGGAATTAATACTTGAATTTATGACATAAATTTAAAATGAATAAAATGTTAAATGTTTATTCTCTATTGTAAAATTCAAGATCAAATTTTAAATTTACATAATAGATTTAGTTTATGTTGTTATTTGTCGTACATTAGTTATACAGTTACATTAGTTATACAGTTTTCATTAATTAGATATGTCATTATATCATGTGCTTATATTTATAAGGATATTTTATTTGTATTTATGATTGCAGTGGCTGCTATGGATAACAATGCTGAGATACTCATGGTTATTGGCCATTTGAGAGAGATTGGTTATGCTTGGAGGGGTGGAGATGAGATGCGCCACTCCTTTTCAGATTCATTGTTGACTACTGTTGATATGATCACAAGATTGAATGATGCTTTGTATAGCATCACATCATATAGGGAGATGGAAACGCAACGGTATGCTGATTTGTTGAGCTATAACAAGGTAAAGAAGCTGCAAATAACAAAAGAACACATCTATACATTGTTTATACTAACTCGGATGGACAACATTCCGGAGATCAGCATGCCACATATTTCTATTGAGTGGTGCAACTTTCCACCCATTAGAGACCATTGGATGGATAGGTGGTACATGCTATTTGACATTCCCCACACAACAATAGGGAAGTACCATTGTACTTCCTCCAAAATTTGTATGCATGGATTGTTATGGGGATACATGTCAACTATTTTGACATGTTGGGCTTCCATAAAGCTGGTAGGGGGTTGCCCCAACACTGACCCAATGCTAGGCATAGATATTTCAATCCATATATACCTGCACCTCATTCCCAGCTACCAAGGGTAGACATCCCTCCTACACATGACATGGCTCCCCAGACACATTAGGTATTTTTTATTCTAGATAAGATGGTCTCTCAACACATGACCACTATTGATGAGACAACACCCTATTCCTCTGCTAGGAACACATATTTCATTAAATTTGGAAATATTCTATTACAAGGACTTCATCCACATTGAGTTTTTTTGTAAATCTCTAAATACATATTCTATTAAATCTAGAAAAATCAACTCAAAGAACTATTCCATTAAATTTGGAATAATTAATCCAATGAAGTATTTTCTCAATTAATATTTTTTATTTATTTCAAGTAAAACTTTAGTATTCAACCATTCAAAAGGAAATATTACATCTCAAATAGAACTAGTCTAGGAAATATTACATCTCAATTAGAACTAGATGGGTTGGACATAAATCCTGATGAGTCTATGAATATTAATAATTTTGTAGATGTTAAAATCTTTGAGACAACGAGATATATTATGTGGGAATAATCCAAATTGAATGAAATTGCACACATAATTTTATACTATAATACTCTAATACATGCTCTATACTATATTTGG
>LPNX010799981.1:0-10126 GCA_001517045.1 Pseudotsuga menziesii | reverse complement strand
GCATTAGGATGCAATGTGGAAGTTAGGATCAGTATTGCTTCCCTTTCAGCTGAAGAAGAGAAAATTAGGTTTAGAAAATGTTTAGCTGAGTTGCTAAAACCTTGAACAATTGAGCAGAGGAATTTTTTTATTAGCACAGAAGCACAGCATGAGTTAGAGAGCACTACCATGAAATTTGATAAGAAAATGAGTCACAGAGAAACAATTAGGGTAAACTCATTATGCTATAAATGGATTCGTCAATGAATTACCAATACCAACACAACGTTTTGAAGTTAATACACAAGTGATTGTAAACACATTAGAAACTAGTGATCTAAATGTTGTGCATGACCGGAGACAAGAAATTCTAAAAGTACGAAAATTCTCTATTATCAAAGAGTGCTTGGTTGCAAGCAGCAGGAAAATGTTCCCTTGGCCTGAAAGATATTCTGAAGCCTGAAAAGAACCAAGTGCTTCTTTGCGATACAATTGATATTCAAATGACTATTGTATCTTAGGGTAATGTTGGCAGCGTGCTGGCAGCAATTACTTTACAACAGAAAGAAGGGACATCTATTGATGCTGTCAAAGCATTAATACATAATCAAGGGACTTTTATATCCAGTTACAGAATAAAGATTTAGAGAGACTGCAGCGAGCCTTGAAAATTCTTTAACGGTCTCAAATGAGCAGACAACATTGCTGATAGCTACTCTTTTGCTGTCGGTCGTGTAAGGTCTTTTCTGCTTCCCATTTATGCTGGCATTAGCTTCACTCGTTCTATACTATAGCTGGAAAGGAGAGGAATGAAAATGGAAGAACCTTCCAAAAGAAGATTCTTATTGGGAAATAAAAGCTTTCGCCCAACAATGTCCCTCATTACCCTTAGTTCAAGGACAGAGCAATTCAAAAGCGGGAGGGTGGGAAAGGGGTACACACACACACACTATAGTAATAATAATATATATTATTTTACATTTGGAAATATATGAATGGTCACCTCAATGGCTATAAATGGAAGGTCCTTTTTCATTGTAAATCATCGTTCATCTTCATTAAAACATTGATGTTTTTATCAAACCAAGTTTATATGCTTCGCTACAGAATGGGTCACTTGTCCCAAAAAACAAAGCGTCTGGTATGACAGTTTGTTCAGGGGAAAGGTTGTGACTTTAAATTAGATATTATTATTATTATTATTATTATTATTATTATTATTATGCAAGTGTTGATCTGCATTTTCTGCACATAATTTCAAATCTCAAGTTTTTGGAAAATACTATACATAGTTATAAAAAGTGAATCAAACATATAAAGTTGAATGAAACACGGAGGCAAACAATTTATGAGCATTAATTTGGAGATATATTGCTGATAGGATTGGTTGATTTAGTAATTTGTTTATTTTATTTTTGGAAAATAGATATCATACTTACAAAATTGTGTACAAAAGATGAAGGGTATATACAATGGAGATCATAACCTCTTCCTCAAAGAAACTACAGCTGAAATAAATTCGAATACTTAGTTGGATCCAAAGATTGGGCATTTTTATCAAAGGAGCCCTTTTAGCAAGGAGTTGACAGTGAACCTCGTCCACCCACAAAGAACAAAAAGAATATAATGAACTATCCTGAACCAAAAAAGGAACCTTGCCATGTAATTTTCCAAAGAATAAATAAAGTAGAGATCCCCATCTATTGCCAAATCCTTGTGAACATAGGATGAACCTGTGAGTGACAATCCCTAAACAATGCATACTGCTAGTGAATCTTGTGTTGAAACAACATTGAATATTGATCTTCATCAGACATCCAACACCGTTTGACCAACTAATACACAAAAAAAATGTTTAATATCCTTTGGAGAATGGGAAATTGAATAAAGTCCATCAGAGAGCCCAATTTTAGCGAACTTGGCCATTGATGACACTCCTTGATAGATCACCAACAATGTGAAAAATCTCATCTGGCAGGAAGTTGAACTGACTAAATACTGTAAAGGCATCAAATATGTCCATCCTCTAGATCCATGTAGATCCAACATGCATTAGGAATCAAGAAAAAGGGGTGTCTTTGATGAAGCCCAAAACACAGTTGATGGGGATTGTATTGAAGAAGTGGATGACCAAAGTGTTGAATTTTAGCATTAGCATGAATTCTTAAAAAATTTGCAAATTGTAGAATAGATAACAATAACAAGTGCAGTAGACATATCGACACATCAAAACATCAGACATACTGAACACATGAGTTTTGAACTGGGGAAACCTCTAAAGGACAAAAACCCCAAAAGCATTAGTAATTCATCTCTTAAATGAGATGACTTGAGTTCTTCAATAATTCTTCCAAGAATAATTTATCAAACCCTAATAGGCTTGACCACTTCCAAACCCTAGCATAGTTTAACTCACTTCCAAATTACATCAGAAAACCAGATTAGGGATATCAGAACCAATGGAAGAAATGGATAATGTGGAGAATGCTAAGCACGGAACCAGAAGTGAGGGAACTGATCTACATATTACATTGACAATAACCCAAACAGAGCATGTATATGAAAGTTGAAACTATAGCTAGTGCACATATATCACTCCAAGCATAAGTTCTACTGATAATCAACCAAAAACCAAATGATCACCAATGCATAGCGACATCAAACATAGTCAAAATACCAATAGAAACCATAAAATCCATATGGTACCTCTGATGTATACCTGCTCTGAGCTGCAGCTGCAAAGTGAAATCCACCTATTTTGACTTTGGTACCACTACATGGCAAGGAAAGATAAGATACAGCTATATTGCTCTACTCTACTGAACCAAGGCTTAAAATGAATGGCAAGAGACATCATGAAGAGGAATCAAAGTGACAAAGGTGGCCCTTCTACTGCTATTCCCCTGTATAATCCAATTGCTCATATGATGATATAAAATCATCCACCACTGATATCCTCTGATGAAAATCGCCTGAAATGTAAGGAAAAGGCTCATGACTGCAATGTGGTAGGCCAAAATGATGAGTAGCTTCCAGCTGCTAAACATGTGATAACTGGAATTTGTTATCTTCAGGATCTAATATTAAAAAACTATTGTGGGTAAAAGGTTGGTGAGTTAAGATATCCTGGAAATCATTTGGCAGTATTGAAGACAAAAATCATGGAAAGCATTTGACAATATTGAAGATGAAAATGGAGTTACAAAAGAATAGGAAATTTGTACTAAGATGCTCCAAATTAATGTAAACGAAATTTGGGGTTGCTTCTATGACACCTCTTAGGTAACTAAATATTTAATTACCATTTAAATTACATCATCTGATAAATTGAGAAATGACAGAAAAGATACCTATGATCATCGATAACTGATGACTAATATCATGTTACTAACTTATGTATGACAACATAAATATCTTCATATGACAAACATGAAATATTATGTGTAAGAAACCCTTTACCATAAAAAGATTTTCTTAATATCCCACACATGTATCCATCCAAGAAGGATTTTCCATGTAGAAGTGTTAAGAAAATTCTCCATGTCAGAAGTCAGAGTGATTGTGGAATTTAATGTTCATCTAACATGGAAAACCACAAGCCTAGCTTTGATATCCTTGTTAGAAGACTGACTTTCCACACTCCTACAAGACGTGTAGTTGCGCAATGCAATTATCAAGTCAATGCATTATCTGTGTTGTGGACACTATTGTCCCATCAGGAAAGTTATAAAATCAATTCTCAAATTTCCTTATGAATACTTTACTTCATGCATTTTACGACAGATATAGGACATTCTTCACTTTGTAGAATAACCTACTATTATAGAACAAACCAAGACAGGTGCCTCTTGTATAACTCCACAACTCATCATATAACAACAACCGCCATCAGCTCTTTCTTATGGAAGAGCGTGGTGATAAAATATCTAGGCTCTATCTCCTCCCATCCTAGTTGGAATGTCATATTAAGTACTATTTGGTAAACCTAGGCAACATCCTATTCAAATGATATATCGATCATAGGCTCACCTAGTGGTAATGCCTATCTAATCATAGAGGAATCAGTGGAAGTAATTGATACCAAAGTAGCTTCTATTATTTGACTAGGTAAGTGGTTAAAGTGCCCAGTATGGACCCCAGTTACGGTCAACAATGTCCACAATACAATCCATTCTTAAACAACCACTATAAGGCATTTAATGCATGAAACACAGTGTAATTAATGCATGCAACAAATAAAACTACCACAGTTGAAATGGTATCAAACTAACATGTCAAATATATAACCTGCTTGTTTTCTACCACACATAATTGTATAACTATTATCCACTACACTGCCACAAAACCATAGTTATCAGAACTGCACTGGTGATTGAACCGGTCGACCCAAGGAACCAGAGCCAGAAAAAAACAGGATCACAAAACTGATTGACCAAATTATACATTAAATATTCAAATCCTGAAAAAAATCATGTTCATCCATCAGAATTCAAACCATTATACACAAATATGCAAAGTTTTTCATGTATATAGCAAGTAAGGGTGCATACAACCAAAATACCACTTATTGCTATCGATATCTGAACCAAAGTATGTCAATAAATAGGCTATAAAACTAAAATTAATTTCCATAAAAAATCTGGTGGTGGTCTTGTGCAAGTTTCATATTCATGGCTCCTTTTGTGTACATCCCAGATATCATAATTCCTATGGTTGAACTAATTTCCTATTTACGAGGGTCTCTTGTTACGAGATATGAGTATTTCCTATGCATATATCTTTTTTCTTTCTGTTGAGAAACTCATGAAAGTGTTTATTGCAATTTTTTGCAACTTCAAACACCGGACTTTATTAACCTTTTCTAATTGCAATAGGAAACTCTGCTTTAGAATGCACACATCTATATAAATGAACTTTGTAAGTAATGTCAAACAATTTCCCAAATTATCAATTAAGACAGGTGTAAAATGTGACTTTGAATCTTTGATCCTTGGGAAATTGCACCTTCTAGGGTAATTTTTTTTAGTCTATATACCTATCTAGATTCTTCAGGCAATTAACATTGGTTTTTGGCCTGTGCTATTGGTTTTAGATTATTTTCCATTGAGTATACCTAGCAAGTTTTCTACTGTAATTATTGATATTCAGTTGTTTTCATATATTTTTAACATTCATCTCTTTAGGCCTGTTGCATGACAGAAATAATTGAAACAATATTTCTTCTTTCAAGAATCAACATGCATCTATTATCTATTGATCATATTAAAAGTGCTGATCGATATATAATTTTTTGTGCAGCATGGTCAAAACAGGGCCAAAAATAAAGAAGCAACAAATGCTAGCTCCACGTCCTTGATGCTCCAACAGACAACATACATGGTTTTGTTGTAATTGTATGCCTACAGAACACATTACACCACTTGATTCTGATGCAAGAAAGAGGCATGTTCCTTGTATGCAGTGTTGTATAATAAAACTGACATTTGTTCTAGATAAAATATTTTTGTATCAACACAAAGCTTGCAAGTATCTTGTTTTGAAGCTTGTGACACAAGCTTTTAACAGTTTCACGGCTTTGTGTTAGCAAACAATGGTATTCTGGCTCTTCTTTCATTTGTGTATCCTAATGAAGGATTGAGCTATGCTTTGAGATGACAGTTCCATGCATGTTATAGTGACTTTGGATGCATATATATGCAGTAATTGTTCTTTCTAAGTCATTCACTATCTATCCTTCACTTGCCTCTGGTTCAGAAATTGTTGAACCTTACAAGGATCAGTTGTTGTAAATCAATATGCCATTTTCATTTTTGTTTGTATAGTGGGAGTTATAATGGGTGCTTTCTTATAGTATCATTTTTTTGGTTAATTAGTTTCTAACGGACGAGATTACAAGACCTTTGTTACTTATTGGAAGTGTATACTAAAGGAATTGGTTCAATAACATATGGCCCAGGAAATCCCTTTGGTCCGAAGGGATTCTTGTAGGTGTCCATAGTCAATAAAAGGAGCATGTAGAGAGTGTTATGGAGAAAAATGTCCTGTGGGATGAAAGATGTGGGGGGCTAGGGAGTCTGCAAGACAATGGACTCATGGAGTGTCAGGGTCCAGAATTAGGGTTGGGAGGCTAGTTGAGTCATTTGGGATTGGATAGGATGGGAGCGTGGACTTCAACATAGGTATCTCTGTAGTAGGTACAGGTGGAGTGGTGTTACAAGGGATTTCTCAACAACGATGGCTATATAGAAGTAGCATAAGGTATCCCTCCATTTTTACTGTCCATTTCTAGCAGTCTTGCATTAACACTGCAAATTTCTTAGAAGCGTGCAATCTTTGCAGAACTAATTGTTAGTGGTTAGTGATGGAGGTAAACTCATGGTGGAGTAAATGCAAACACATTGTGCATTTTTGGCCCTACAGGACCCTATACTCAGATATGAAAGCAAGCATCTATTCTTATCGTTGGACCTGTGATTTTTGGCAGCATTCTTGGGTGATATTGGCCTAATGTCTGTCTCAGATTTTACAGACATAAAAAATCCAGTTAAAGCTCAGGAAAGAAGGCATATTCTCAATAAAAATATAGCCTACGACATATCCTTGAAGTAGAAAAAGGTCCTAGGTATCTCATCTATGTTCATCTTTAACAGAATCTAAGAAATAACAGAAGCTAAGAAATAACATCTTGAATGCTCTGATGTATTTGGGCAGTCTTGGCATATGGTCATATTATAATTCCATCCCTCTTTGAAACTTTGAACATCCCACTTCATATTACAGGTCTTAGTCGTGAATCCATGATAGAAATAATAGGCCGAATCCTTTTTCAGAGGTGATATATGCAATGCTTGAAGAGTTTCCCTTAGTTGTTACTTCACATAGAGATACCTCTAATGTATGTTTGATGTGATTTACTGATGAACCCTTCTAATTGGACCATTGGATGGACAGGGTTTTATCATAATGGGAAGAAATACTGGTTGTGATGAGTTAAGAGAAAATATCACAAAGAGCACAATAGCACAATAATTTGCTTATAGAGCCTGAAATTTGCACGTTTTCTGCTATTTCTGAAGAGAAGCCTCCGAACCCTCACGGATCATAATAATTATGACCATGAAAACATCAAAATCCGTTATGAACAGCTTCTTAGCTTAATTCATAGCATACAGATAAAGAATGCCCCCAAGTATTATAAAATGAGTGCACAACACAAAATAGAGGCTGAGTGTTTTCCAACCATACCTTGAAGAGAGATTGTTCCAACAAATTTGCAGATTCAGTGCCCTCGACTGTGCCCCAAAACCTCGACCTCCACCAGCGATTCTGTGTACCTGAGCTGCTCTTCTCCTTGCCCGCATTCTATTTGAACATTGTAACCAAAATAGGGCACACCCACACCCAGGATCGTAACATTGCAATACAGAGGAAAAAGGAAACGTGCTATGCCAAAAGAAACTGCATCTCGGAGCTGAAAAGAAGCTCGGATCAGTATTTAACCCGTCGATGTGGCAGCTCGAAGGCAACCCACATATTTTTCCCGGTAATTAATTTGGTATTTTTTTGGATTTTTCCAAAAAAACATTACCAAGGTAAAAAGTTTATAAAATAGTTGTCACAACACAGTCCTATCAAAAAAATAGGTCCGTCGATGTGGTAGCTCAAAGAGTAGGCATCGTTCCAAGTAGATGAAATATCATTAGCTAGTATGTGAGCATCTTTCACGTGGGTACTCATTGCACATACCTTGAGGTCGTTTCCTACTTTTAAAGTTTGATGACCTATTAAGAAACGAGCCTTTGATTGAAGGTTTAGCAAATTAGCCCCTTGTTTTATGGATCTAGCCCTTGTACTCAGCTTGGGGAGTTGGTTGATATGTGGGAATCATTCGAACATATGTTGAATCTTGACCCTTGGTGTATTCAAAGAAGATAGTGCCCTTCTTCGGAGATTGATTTATCATTCATCCATGCCTTGTTTTGAGGAGTGTCCATGTTGGAGGTTTCTTTCATGCTCATGTAGCCCTTGTTTAAGGGGGTGCTCACTATTGGATGGTTTGATTGCCTTCCCATGCCATATTTGATGGATTGCTTAGCCTTTTTTGAGCTCATTTGATGGAGGCCGTTCACATTTGAGGCAAAATTTATGCTTTTTTGGAGGTAGTGTCCACCTTTCTAGGGTTTTTTTCATGCCTTTTTGGGATTTTCTTCGTGTGTGTTCACCATTGGGGTGTGTTTTCCACATCATTTCATGCTATCTTTGATGTAGTGTTCATATTTAGAGGGTTTTATCTACTTTTGGAGGAGTGTTCCACATATGGAGATTTGTTAAGCCCCATTTGGACCTAGCGCCCTCATTTCGAAGTCTCCTACACATTATTTGTGGAGTATGTTTCACATTTAGTTGGATGTAGGAGGGTCGAACCCAAGATATAGGGTGGGTTCACCATCATTTGTTTTTTATTGGAGCTATCTCATTGGAGTGCTACCTTTGTAGAAACCTAAACAATAAGTTGACCAAGATGCTCTAAGCTATCAAAATGAAAACTGTGCACCCAATGAAGTGAACCTAACCAATCGTACATTTTTTATTTTTCCTTCCTTTATGAAATGAGGAAGTGAATCCTCTATAAAACCATTGGTGTTCCCATCCATCAGTCAAGTGTCTGTATTCTTATGAACCCAGTCTGTAGTGCACCCAGTGCAATGAACCTAACCACTCGAACATTTTTTATTTCACCTTCCTTTATGAAATGAGGAAGTGAATCCTCTATAAAACCGTTGGTATTCCCATCCATCGCTCAATTGTTTGTATTCTTATCAACCCAGTCTGTAGTGCACCCAGTGCAGTGAACCTAACTACTCAAACATTTTCGATTTCACCTTCCTTCATGAAATGAGGAAGTGAATCCTCTAATGATAAAACCATTGATGTTCCCATCCATCGGTCAAGTGCATGTATTGTTATGAAACCAGTCTATAGATTCACCATACAGATGAAGATTTGTTAAGCCCCATTTGGAGAGAGCACCCACATTTGGAGGTTTTCTACACATTATTCGTGGACGATGTTTCACATTTGGAGGTTTCCTACACATTATTCATGGACGATGTTTCACATTTGGTGGGATGTAGGAGGGTCGAACCCAAGATATAGGGTTAGATCACCATCATTTCTTATTTATTGGAGCTATGTCATTGCAGTGCTACCTTTGTAGAAACCTTTGGAGGCTAGATTTGTACTTCTACTTGCTCTAATTCCCCCATCTATGGAGACACCCTCCTTCTTGGGCCTTTCTCCTCTTGGATATCATACCTATGGATTTGACCACCTTATTTCATGGATGTTGTTAGAGTCTCTAGGAGTGTTTTGGTTTGTGTACTTCATCCTACCCTAGGGTTTTACTATTATTCTATTGTGGAAGTAAGAGGAGCTTAAAGCTATATAAGGATTTTCTCTCTCCTTCATTTGTCATGGTTAGATTTTGAGAGTTCACTCCCTCTTGGAACTTAATAGACATATCATTTTTGTTGCATATTGAAGCATAAGGGTTTCTTCTCCACTCAAAGTGTGGTTTATTTTTCCTATTTCTCAATATTTTTGGTGATTTGTGGAACTATGAGAACTTATCTAATTAGAACCAACTAAAAGTGTTATTTACCAAATTGGAAGGATTTTATTGTGAAGTATTTCCTCTATTTCCATTTGATGTCTTACGCATGAATATATTAACTTTCTTTTATCATCTTTCTAGATTCGTTACTAATAATACTTCATTACATAATTAACACCCTAATCAACAATGTTTTGATGTGGTACTTTCTTAGGCCCTCCTAGATAATTTATACATTCATTTTTCACCATGTTAGGGTTTCATTATGGTATGTGTGTGAAACCCTAATTTCCCTAAACATTAACGATCTTGTCCTCTCTTGGAATCGCCTATCACTATAATAGAGAATATTGATCATACCACCTTGTCATATCCTAGGAAGTATAGTGTTGATTCCCATTATGAGGTTCGTGGATGAAGTAAACATGAACAATTTCAAGAAAGGACTCCACGGCATAAATGAAGGGGAAGAGCTTCCTCTCCCAACTTAGATCATGTTTATCAATTTATGCTAGCAGAATGCATCATTTGAAG
>LPNX010799977.1:83464-127576 GCA_001517045.1 Pseudotsuga menziesii | reverse complement strand
TATATATCCTTAACCATTACATATTATTACATGCTACTTGAATGATCCTCATTTTGATGGAACACATTATATAAACTTTTTTTTGAGTTTTTTGTTTGTTTGTTAGAACTCCCTAACTTGCAAGAGCAGCCTTTGGTCTAAGAAACCATGAACCAAGGGCATCTAAGCTGTCAAAATAACCCGACTTTTGCACCCGACCTGGGCCACACCAACCCTCAACTATTTGGATTTTGGGTGTCTCCTCCCAACTAGCTTAATCCTAAGGGGAATAATTAAACTTGGGTCACCCTGATGACGAGACTCACACATTAACCAAATGAGTTAGAAAGAATTGGAAACTCTTGTTTGAGTATTGATTTGCTTCTTTAATCGAAATTCCTTAAAGCTATTTGTCACAAAATCCATGCATATCACATATAATGTTACAAAATCCATGCACATTACATCTAATGTGATATTGATTTGTTCTTAATCAATCTATATATTGAAAAGTCAGCTTAATCAATATGTTATTATATCAAAACCAACCAATCTAATATTGATTTAATGTATTATAGCTCCAAAGTAAATGGCTAGTCCTTGCTTTTGAAAACAAGTAGACCATAACGAATTAATAAATGGCTAGTCCTTCTTTTTCAAAACAATTAAATGATAACGAATCAACATGATATGTGTAACGGACCTAGGAGTCTTTCCTAGAGTTTTTATCTTCATCATCTTTGGTCATTTGACACTACCTTACCTCATAAATAGGTTCTTAAACAACCTGTGCGTACTACAACTAGAATAAACCTGTTCTCCTGAGGTCTACCTGTAACTTCACCTTAGGATACAATATGCTAGATGTGCAACTTTAGTTATACTTAACCAAGTTATCCAGCAATAAGCATGTGTCCAAGTGTGGCCTTTAAAACATCCCAACAATACTTATACTTAGACAATATTTTAATAGTTATCCAACATAATGCATCATAGGTAACATAACAACATTCATCCAAATAAAAATAACACAAGGCACATGTGTAACCAACACCTAACGTGGATGCCTTAAATTGTATTCAATGAAGTATGTTACGATGTACAATAAAGGATCTAAGGGAGTTTCCTACAAATTATTTTACTTACTATAATTACAAAAGTCACTACTTGCATATAAATTCCAATCTAACCCTTGAAGCAATTATAGGGTTTCCTCCTATAGGTCCTCTTCACATCTCCTTTTCACTAAGCCAACAAATTCTCCCTACTATGCCCCTGTACTTAGCAAACTCACAAAGGACTTTGCACTTGAATTCTTCCTTGCATGATCAATAAATTTCCATAGCGTAATGAGTTTCCCCCCTATATAGATGACTCTTTCCAAGCTCTTGCAACCCCCTTGCTTCTATGGTGAACCGAATTTCCCGCATCCAACTTGCTGCCTTTGGTATCTTTCATATATTGAGTTTTTCCTCCCTCTTACCATGACCTGCCTAATTATTCATCCTTTCTATTGCATTTTCAACTAAACATGAGCCATATCCAATATTTCTTTCCCTCCCTTCATCAACCCCAAGTATGATGGGTTATACTCATAGTATCCTTGTAAAACTATGTGGGGATCGAATGGTTGCTACCCATTTTCCAATTTAAATGGACTATATCCTATCAAAAAATTTGTATGCATCTTGTAGCTAAATTGGGTTGCATCCAACAGCTCTAACCAATTCAATTGGTCAATAATAGTGGAATTCCTTAGTAATCCTCCAAAAGGCCATTTATGTGTTTTTTTTCCCATTAGCATGTGGATGATATCCTAAAATCATCAACAACTTGGTACCAACAAGCTTGAACAACTCTGTCCAGAAGTGCCTTGTGAACCTTATGCCTCTGTCCGACATAATGCTCAATGGTAGACCCCTACACTTCAACATTTTTCAAGAGAACCTTTGCAACTTCTTCTACTACACAAGAAACCTACATTGGCACACATATAGCATACTTGAAAAATTTGTCAACAACCAAAAACATCCCATTATATCCTTGCAAAATCGACAACTAAGTGATGAATTCTATGGAGACACTTTCCCACGATCTCTATGGAATCAACAAGGATGAAATGGATGAGATTGTACTCTAGTATCTGCTTTTACTATTGACATACAAGACAATTCTTGACGTACCCTTCTCCATCACTACACATCTGCTTCCACTAGTATCTCATTTCGAATAATTCCATCATTCTTCATTATCTTGGTTGGCCAACCCAAGCTAAGTCATGGCACTCCTTTAAGAGATATTTCATAATAATATATGATGGACACATAGATGTTATAAAAAAGGTACAAAAGTTAATTGTATATCCAAAACCTCCTTATCTTACCTTCTTTCACCTACTTCATGATGTTCATCATGGTGGGGTCTTTGTACAATCCATCCTTGATTCTCTCATGTAATTATGTAAAGATATACACATGATTGTTCATGGGAATTAACAACTCCTATTATTTTAAGACTAGAGGTTGTGCCTCCTTGCTTAAGGAGTTTAATACTACATTATTCTTACTTGGTCAGTACTCAATGGCCATGTCGAATTCTTCCAATAAATATTGCCACTATGCCTACTTAATTGACAACTTTGGTTGTGTCACACAATGGCTTGTCACAATATTTTACGTCTCCACAATGAATTACTTTCCTAATAAACAATGGGCCCACGCTTGTAGCCAATGGATGACTGCAATCATCTCTTTATCATGAACATGGTACCCACATTCATGATCCTGTAGCTTTATACTCTCATAGGCCACTAGATGACACTCCTTCAATAAAACTCATCCATTGGGAAATACAAGGCATCTATTTGTACCTCAAATGACTACTAAAAGTATAGCAAATTTAGGACAAGTTCCATCACAATTTTGTATTTAAGTTCAAATAATGCTTCTTGAAACTTATCCATCCAATTACATGGTTTGTTCTTCTTCAACAAATCACTTACTCGTGCTTAAATATTAGAGTACCCTTCAAAAAAACATACGATAATAGTTATCCAATCCAAGGAAACTTCTTAGTACCTCATTAACTATTCTAGGATCCTCCCAATCCGTAATCGACTTGATCTTTCTAAGATCTATGTAGATGCATCCTTTCCCAATCCAATGGACCAAGAATGGAATTTTGGTTTGGCCAAAGACACACTTGGAATTCTTCAAGTACAATTGATTCTACCTCAATGCCTCAAATACTTCTTCCAAATCCCTTTGATGGTATTTCATGTTCTCGTTGAACACCATAATGTTGTTTAAATATACAACAATTAATTTGTGTAAGAATGGTATGAAAACATCATTCATCAAGATGAAAATGGTGGTTGGTGCATTGCTCAACCTGAAAGGCATAACACGATACTGATAATCACCATACCTTGTTACACAAGTTGTCTTCATCTCATCTCCTTCTACGATCTTTACTTGGTAGTATCCATGCCTCAACCCTAGCTTTAATAAGACTTTGGCCTTATCCAACTTGAGAAATATTCTACCAAAGGTAAGGTGTATCGGTTTTTTATGGTCCACTTGTTCAATGCATGTTATTCCAAGCACATCCTCAATCTAGGGGTGCCCTTCTTCTAGAAGAGGAAAGGTGCACCATACAGGTACTTGAAGGTTTGATGAAGTCAACCTCAAGAAATTTTGTCAACTGTTGTCACAACTCTTGTAACTATGGCCCTAAAAGTTGGTACTTAAGAGCCTATGTTGGAGGTTGCAACCCCAATTCAAGCTCTATGTGATGGTTAATGACACGCCTAAGCATGGGAAATTTTGGGAAAGAAATAGGCATTTGATCATCAAACTCATCCAATAGACTGATAAGTGTTGGTGGAGCATGCATACCTACTCCACCCTCATCCAATTACCTAATGATTGTTACAAAAGTATACAATTGTAGGAATTTGTCCACCCTCTTCATGCTTAATGAAAATACCAACTACACCTTTCCATCCATATTCCTTGTTGTTTTGTGCACAACACAAGTCTTATTCCACCAAGTATCACCAACTTTTCTACGAATGGTATGAAGTGATTATGTTCCCCTTAGGAAGTCTTTCACAAGAATGACTTCAAAGTCATCCATCCACATCATTATGAAGTATGCATGACCGTTCCACTTGTCCAATTATATGTGAACTGTGGTCACAACACTATATATTGAATTTGCGTTAGAATTGATCACCTTAAATGAATCTCTATATTGTCCAAATCTAAGCCCAAGTTCCCTTTCCAACTCCTTCTTCAAGAAGTTGCGAGAGACACTAGAATCCACCAATGCCTACATTACCCTTCCATTGATAATGAGATCAACATAACAAAGTTGGTTGTGGCTTAATAGTTGGTTATTGACGAAGGTACAAATATTTACCAGAGACTACTTTGAGAGGGGACTCCCCTTTGTTTGTGAAATATTTTTTCCCCCAACTAGTTAGAGGAAAAGAATTGTCAAAAGAAGAAATAAGAACTTTACCTATGTGTTAAGTGGCCAAAACCTGAGTGCAAAAACTGCCAACTTCAAAAGGTTTGTTGTGGAATGTATTGAACCCAAGATAGTCTTGAGTGTGTCTTCTATAACACTTGCATGTTTCTTAAGTTGGATTAAAGATATGACATGTCATGGTGGGACACTTGGTCATGATTCTCTTGGACTGGATGTGGCATGGAGAATTAAATTTTGATCATCCTCCACCTTCATATGATATCCTTCCATCATAGTCAAGCTTTTGGTGAAATACTAAAATAGAAGGTACTACAATACTTGTTTCAAGTGATGCCTTAAACTGCGCTCTACCTTCCCAATCAAGTTACTTTCAGAGAGAGGATCACAAGGCTATATTCAACCAATTGAACCATCCTCCAGACCTACTTCACTCATATAGGACATGGTGAAGGGTTCCCAACAAGACCTTGAAACTAACTTTCAACAGAAGTTGTGCCATGTTTTTACCATAGTGAAGAAAGTGCTCTAATAACACCTATCATGGACATAGGGGTCTTACTTGAAATTTTTATTTTCATCATATCCAATCATGCAACACTGACTTTCCTGGTTTGACCAACATGTTCCTACTACAACCAAACTATGCCTCTTCACCTAAAGTTTTCCCATAATTTCAACTTAGACTACAATATGTTAGACGTGCAACTTTAGTTCTACTTAACAAAGTTATCCTAAAATAGGTACACGACCAACTGCAACCTTTAAAACATCCCAACAATACTTATGCGTAGCCAATATTATAATAGTTAGCTGACACAATGTAATGCAGGAAACATAACAACGTTCATCCAACCAAAGAGAACATAAGGAATGTGTGTTACTGACACCCAAGGAAAATTCTTCAAAATTTACTATATAAAGTATGTTACAATATGAAACAAAGGATCCATGCCAATTGCATGTTGCTCTTTTTACATCATTACATAAGGAACCCCTTGCCTAGAACCATCAATCCAACCCCTAAAGCAATTATGGGATTTTCTCCTGTAGGTTTTGTTCACTTCGCCTTTTCAGCTAGCTAATGAAAAGTTGCCCTACTATGCCAACCCCAGTATGTAGCACAATTGCATAACACTCTACACTTCAATGCTTTTGTGCATGAATGGATTGCCTTAGCATAATGAGGCGTCCCACTATATATATGAGTCTCTCCAAGACTTTGAAAACCCCTTGATGTCTTTTGTCCATAAATAATTCATGTTCTTAAGTGTATCCAACGCACATGTACCTACAAGTGGAACAAGTGCATGTGTGGTCATCACATGTTCACCCATAGCATGTGCACCCATCACATGTGTTCCCCCAAGTCTTCCCTTCACAAGTGCATCCATATCAAGAATTCCTAATTAGTGTGCTTAGATTCTCTTGGTCTAGTTCATCAAAGGTAATGCTCGTCAACTAAGGTAAGACTACACTCACTACAATGGATTTGCATGTCCAAATCATGCACCCATGGCAACCCCAAGTATTATAAGGAAAACATGAATGATTCAACACTCCATTCATTTATCCATCATGCAACATATAGCATCATGATCTTCCTCAACAACCCTCTGTGCTTGCCCAATAGTGCACCTATTGCCAATTACAAGTAGAGGCCTTACAATATGCCTTTTAGTTTATTATTTAAATTGATTTAATATTCAAATTATTTTTTATAAGTATTATTTATTAATTATCAATTTATATTTTATAAATATTATTTATTAATTATCAATTTATTATGAGTTTCAATAATTTATGAAACGTTCATAATATTATGTGATATTTAAAAAGTGAAGATTGAATAAAGGACTTGTTTGTTTATTGTTTTGCAACCGAATCTTTGGGTGTTAAGGCTGAGGGGGAAAATGCGAATTTATGGTAAAGTCTATTGGAATGGATTATATATAAAGATGAATTTCCATAGGCCCTACCTTATATGTTTATGTTTATATATGGTATTTGTTCTTATGATATTTAAATATGTTTGTGACAAATTTGCAAAAAGAAGAAAATAAGAGGTCACTAAAGACAAATGACCTAAGGATTCTATGCATGATAAGTATAGGCAAAGTGAAGTCTTAGGGCCTTTTTTAAGGGGAATGCTAAGGGAACTCGAGCTTCTTTGGGGTTGGATCAATCATTTTTATTGATACCCCACATTATTTTTGTCTGCAATATATGTTGGGATTGGGATCAATAATTGGGAAGAACTTTACATTTTATTGATACGTCTAAAGACAACACATGAAAATGGTATAAATCATTCACAAGTTTTGGGTACTTATTCAAAGCTTGTGATAGAGTGGGCCAACCCAAACCATAATATTGGCAATTTACACCTTAAACCTATTATGAATCAAATTGTAGAGGTGAAATATAATTTCCATTATATTTCCTTCACATATATATATAGAGAATTCAACACTAACACTAACAACTTATCCAAGGATGTTGTTCTCTTGCAGGAGGGTACCTTTACTAAACAAGTCTTCATAGGAAACACTCTCTTACTAGCTTCAAAATCTCACTTTTACTAATTTTGTTTATATTTGGAGTATGTTTGAAGCTTATCATGACATTTGGATATATAGAATACCATGAAGTTTTTTGGGGCTAATATTTACAAAAAGATATTGTATTTGAGTTTGAAAAACTATAATATGTCAAAATAAGGAGTGCGGTTGCAAAGACTAAGAGGGTTCATTTTTTTTAAAGAATCTCTTTTTGATAAACAATATATATTTGATTTCAAACTCTAAATTATCAATAAAATGATTTTTTTTCTTGAAAAAAATTATATGATAATTTAAACTATCTAAATGAATGGTATGGTATTAATCCACCATTTTATCCCTTTTAAATCAAAGATGAACAAAAAAAAATGTTAATGCATTAAGTTAGGTTAACCAACTTTATAATTGATGTGAAAACCTAAATGAGATCTTGTTACTGAGGAGGGAGGGGAAAAGTGATTGTATTGAAAAAATATAAAAGAAAATGATCAAGGTTTGGTTAAAATAAAAATTTGAACTTAAATGGAAACCTATGAGGAAGAATAATCTTTCTTTGTTATTCATGAATTGAAAAAGTCTAAAAGTGATTAAATTAAGTTAAATATATTTTGAAAAATAATAATATAAAATTTAAAAAAAATAATTAAGATTTTATTAAAACAAATTTTTTTAATTTAATTAAAAACATAAAAAAAATAATCTTTTATAAATTTATTTTTTTCTTAAATTTATAAAAATATAAAAAACATAATTTTTCTTAACTTTTTAAATTAATAAACAACAAAAAACTAATATAAAATATTAAAATGAAATTATATTTTCTTCAAAACATATTATAAAAATCCAATACAACATAAAACTTAATAACGCTAAATGTTATAATTTTATTTCAATTCACTTCCATTCCATTTTTAATTTTACTTGATTCTCTTTCCTATGAGGTAAGGTTCATCTTATGGCCTTTTTTTTAAGAGAAATTATTAATTACTTAAAGTAATGACATTATGAAGATCTTCTTACTTTTTTTTTTCAATTAGAAATATGTCAACATTTGCATGGCTAGAATTACATGTCTAATGAAACCATGACATAACATAAGGGCTTAACAATAGCATCATTGTAACATCCCTAAAAATTCATAAATAAATAAAAAATTGTTTACTATATGTAACTTTAAAAATTGCTAGGAAATAAACTCCAAGAGACATTATACTTCATTTACTCCCTCTATTGTGATGATAATGGTTTGAATTATATTATGCAAGACTCATGTGCCTATGTTTAGTGTTTATCATTAGCATGATTCATTTTACGACCTTTTGTCGATATTATGTCATACATTCTAGTTGATACAATTTTGTGACAATAACTGCTTTTAAAGACTCTGTTGGTTGCAAAGTCATAAAATTGTATGTCATTCCTTCAATTTGTTCCACTCATGAGCTGTTAAAGGAAAAGGTCATAGTCTTACTTAGTATTTAAGACTAACGCATGAACCTTCATTTTCCCTTTGTGCAGATGGATGAGATCACCCTTAAGTTTTGCTAAGGAACAATCCTACACTACAACGCAACAAAGTGATAAGCAGAGGTGGTCCACCTTGGTTTGGAAAACAACCTAAACCTTAACCCAGTTTTTGATCTTCATACTATATATTATACCATATCTATCCTTAACATGCAAAAGTCCTAACCAATTCATATGCTATATGCCTAAACTATATCATACGCCTTGAAATACCTCAACCTTGGATAAGACATATCACAAGCAATACAATAACTTTTAATTGTACCATATGTTATAAAATTCATAGTGGGGGACATTATGCATAAATTTTTGGTCTTTGGTTATGATGCGACTGTTGGCATAAACCTTGGAACAAAATCGGTGAAAACGATATGCAAAGGACGTGACATAAAATCATCCACATGCAGGCCATGTGGTCACATTAAAATATCTAGTTGGAGGCAAATGGAAAGGGTGCAAAACCTTAGGGGTTTAATGCGTCTTGATGGCTGCGTTTGTCCTTTTGATGGGGTTCCGTTTGATGTTAGTTGTTCTCTCATTTCTGCACTTGGCCTCTGGCTGTTCGAATTCGTTGTTCTTCTGTATGTGAACAAAGATGGAGGAGCCAACAATATTGGCCCTCGACACCTTCTGAACCTGTCCAATATTGAATAGTTCGTCAGTGGAGTTGGTAAACCTCGTTTTAGTGAATTTTGGGTGACTCTGGTTGGATTTAAGAACACCAAGAAGGTAAATACTTCATCCACATTTCCACTAGTGTTTTTCTCTCTTTTTATAGGGTTTATAAAACTATTGTTTAACTCTCGAGATAATGTGTGTGGAGGAGATAACCATAACGACTCTCTGCGATGAGGGTTTTGGTTGGATACTGGCCGATAAGATCTTCCAGCCGGTAATACTTATGGATTCACCTTTCAAGGCTCCGTGGAACAAAACTTGATGTCTTATTGTGTGTTGATCCCCATAGTTTTTGGGATTCATATCTGCGTATGTTGTCAGTGTGAAAATGATAATTTCCTTTAGTAATATTATGAACTTGATACTGTAAGAGGTTTTCATTGCCCGTGGAGTCATAGAGACTATGCCACTTTTATAACCAGATGTTTAATGTATATCTATTACAGTTTTGCTACTCGTTTTGAATACTGTAATGGTTTTAGCTTGTAAGAACCCGTGAGGGCTTTGCATAACTCCAAGCTTAATCCTTGTAATACTATAACTTCTTGTTATTTAAAACAATGCCGCTCTGTGTAATAGATATTCTCTATTTTTGGAATTATTTTATGGTTTGTATAATTTATAAAAAATGTAGTCGTGAGGCCTTTGTATCATCTTGCTTGTATTTAGAAAGGGTCGTAAGGCCACTGTTAGTGATGTCTATTGCTATTTGAATCCAACAATGGTTTTTATTGTGGTTTAAAAGACCCGTGAGGGATTTAATGTTTATAAACATGCCATAGTAATGTAGCTTTGTTCGGTAAACTATTGTAGAAAATGTTCGAATTTACTCTATTTGATTATGAGCTTGTTTTTTGTTTTACAGTTTGTATTTAAAATATGACCAAGAGGTCCTTACTACCGTATTTGATTTGGAATGAGATCCGTAAGGCCTCTATCAAAAGATATTGACTGTTACCAATCTCTAGCAATGTTGTGAGGGTTTATATATCCAATTTAATTTTACAGTTCATTGCTTTCGCAATATTGTTCTATAGTCGCGATTCCTTTTTCTTGTTGTATTCATTTCTTGAAAAGGGTCGTGCAGCCATTTGTCAATAAGTTATTACTATTTAACGTTTAATTACTTGTAAACTACTGTCAAAACTTGCAGGTTACTTGATGTATAAGTTAGTTATAAAATGATTTAGGGTTTCATTGTTTTGTTTATAAATTTTGAAGCGACCATGAAACCTTATAGGACTGTAATGTACAGGCCATGAGGTTCTTACCTTATTACACTTATTTTGGAAAAGGAAAGGCCATGGAGCCGTTGTTGATATAAAATCTCTGTTATCTGAATGGGTAAAAGTGACTGCAGTCTTATTTTCTTTTCCAGCAATGGTTAATAGGCCAAAAAACCCATGAATAATTTTATTAAAAGATTAAGCCCTAAGGTTGTTGCATCTTTTCTTCTATGAATGAAGCCATCACATATAAACAATACCAACACAACTTACAACCTGTAATTAGTGTTGTAGCCTCTCGATAAACTCGATTTGGTATTAATAATTAATAGTTAAGAGTCTGGGCTATGATTCCCTTATAAAGAACTATTGTGAAAACTAGCTCAATTATTACTTTTAATTTGGAGCTTTGATTATCCTAAATAATTCTAGGGTTTGATTTATGAGGATAGAACTTGGCCCTAGAAAAATTATTGTAAATGAAAAATAATGAGTAGGAGATTGGATCTGAACATTAGATTATTTAAAAGTTCCTTTTTAAGTTTATTTTTGTATAATCTTATTTTCTATTACTGGTTCCAACCCTAATTAGTTTACAGATCTATCGAAGAGTTCTGTTCTTAATACAGTTTATTAGTTTCATATATATATATATATATATCCTCGTATCTAAATAACTATATTTAAGTAGTCTTTGTATTTGTTTGATATAGGACTTTTACAAGTCTTTACTGAGATATAGATATTTATTTGATTCTAAACTTAGACTAACAGAAATAATACCACTAACAATAACATTTTAGTAGTTTGTAAAACTAAGGTAAAAATACTATAGAGGTACTCTAAAGCTGATACAAAGTAGAAAAAAGAACATCATTTAGGCTACGAAATACTTTACATAAATAACTAAATTAGTATATTTAACCTTTAATTTGAGTAAACATAAATGTAGTTTTTCTAATAGCTTCTAGATATAGAGTTCATAACATATCCAATCATCCTACTTGAAGTTACTAAGCATAAGTCTAGATGGGGACCACCTCTTCTATCCACAACTATGGGTGCAAGGGAACCTGCTACATTTCATTGTTGATAGTGGTATCCAGAAGAACCTCATATCGAACAAGGTCATCAAAAGATTGAATCTACTGATAGTTCTACAGCCTCAACCAGACATCATCGATTGGTTGAGCCATGGATGAGACATCCATCAATCAAGGGATGAGACATCCATCTATCAACAATGTTGCTTGTCCTATGGAATCAAACCCTTCAAAGATGAGGTAATGTGTGATGTTTATTCATTTCAAGTTTGTGATGTTATTTTAGGAAAACCATATAAGTGGAAATTTCATGATGTGTATGAGTCTAGACCTCCTAGTGTCATCATTACTTGGGAGAAGCAAATCTACAAGATATTGAATAAAATTTCCACTACTGCAGTGTCTCTCATTTAGCTAAATAGTGCAGGAATGTAATCTCGCAAATAGGGAAGATTGTCCTCTTTATGATTCATTCTGAAGGGGAAAAAAATATCACAACAACAACCAACACCTCTACACGGGGGCCCTCCACACAATAGAAGAAGGTGGACACAATAGTTGAAGCGTACAAAGATATCTTCTCCACACCTACTAGGGTTCCATTATATTGCTAGGTCAAGCATTCAACTGGTTTGGTTCTTGGGGTGCCTTTACCAAACGATCAGATATACAGGAATTACCTCATGGAGAATGAAGAAATCAAGTGCCATATTCTGGAATTAATCCAAAAGGGGCACATTCGACCCAACTCCTCACTTTTTAGGAGCCTGATTGTGTTGGTACTCAAAAAAAATATGAGACATGGCAACTCTGTCTTGACTACCGAGCTATAAACATGATCATAGTACATAATCGATATCCCATTCCATATATCGATTACCTTCTCGACCAACTCAACAGTGCCAAATATTTCATCAAAATTGATCTAAAGTCTAGCTATCATCAAGTTCCAATTGAGTAGAACAATGTCTGGAAAATTGACTTCAAATATCAAGAAGGCCTTTTTGAGTGGTTGGTCATGCCTTACGACTTGAAGAGTCATCCAACAACCTTCATGAGGATGATGGATGATATTCTCTGACCATTCACCAATTCTTTTGTGGTCATATATCTATATGATATCATCGTCTTTAGTTGAACATGGGAAGAACATCTGTAGTATACCCATCGGGTCCTCAACACCCTACAACACAAGTTATATTCCAATCTCGAGAAGTGCTCATTTGGCATGGAGAGAGTTCAATATATGGGATACATCATGGAAACATATGGTTTGCATATGGATCCATCTAAGATCCAATCCATTCATGATTATGCTATCCCAACAACTCTCATAGAGCTTCACAACTTCCCAGGCTTTGCCAGCTTCTATCATAAATTTGTGTTTGGATTCTCTAATATTGCTTGGTCACTTATCCAGGTGACAAAATAGGGATATAAGGACAAGTTTTTATGGTCCAAGCCACAACAACAAATATGCAAAAACCATTTGAGATTGAGAAACATGCTTTATACTATGATATTGGTGAAACCCTCACTCAACATGTCCATCTAGTGGCATATCACAGTGATAAAATTTTAGATACAGTCCATAAGTACCCCACCTATGACAAGGAAATGTATTGCATTATCCAATCCCACCACTAAGGAATTACATCCTAGGAAAAGTGACGGTCATCCACATTGATCACAAGCGCCTGTAGTTCATGCAAACCCAATAAAAGTTATAGAATTATTGCCACCAAAATTGGTCTACCTACTTTCATTAATTCCACCTAAATATTAAATATAAGAAGGGAAGCACAAATCGAGTCGCTAATTTCCTTAGTTGAACTATAGTGGAAGCAATGACCATAGTGCTCAACTCTTGTGGCCATAAGACCTCTTCGTGGCCTCAATTATGTGATAGTTATCCTGAATTAACTTCTATATATCAATACCTATGTGCAGGAACACCAGTGGGAGACTTTCATCTTTCAGAAGAATTATTATGCCACTAGGTCCATCTCTGTGTTCCTTCAAGCGGGTGTGTGAAGATTATTTGGGAAGCGCATTGCAATCGGGTGATAGGGAACTTTGGCACCAAAAAGAAAATGGAAATATTGCGGAAGTACTTTTATTGGCCCAAACTTCGACAACATGTCAACTAATATATCAGATCTTACACTACCTGTTCCATCGTGAAACCTGCCATCAAGAAGCAAGGATTGTACACCCCCTGTGCCTACTCCCACTGAGCTATATGAATCCATATCCATGGATTACATGTCAGGAATACCTTCAACCAAGCATGGTAATGACTGTGTCTTTGTGGTCATGGATCTTTTCTCTAAGATGACCATTCTGATAGCCTGCAAGAAGAACATCTCCACCAAAGCCATTGCCAATCTCTTCTTCAAATGTGTTTGGGTTCATTTCGGGCCACTAGAGACCATCATTTCAGATCGAGACAATTGGTTCCTCACCACCTTCTAGTCCAACCTATGGTCATTGATTGATACCAAGATCACTAAATCGACTGTCTTCCACCACCAAAATGATGAACAAACAGATGTATTCAGCTGGATGATTATGCATATTCTGAGAATGTATAATTCCAAACATCCTTGCACATGGGATGAGAGCCTTCCATATGTTCAACATAGATATATTATATCCCTTCATATTTCTACTAACCATAGCCCTTTTTAGGATGGGATAGGGTTCTAACCACTGGTCCCAATTTATGTAGCTCTGCCCATTACATCCACATAGGAGGAATCTTCCCATGCTCAGACTGAGACTAATAAGGCCACCAGATTTGTTGAATGAATCCAACACATCCACCAACATGTTCATGATATTTTGGAGAAATCCAATGCTAGGTACAAGCAGCGACATGACCAGCATCGGGATCCACACAAGTTTTGGGTGGGTGATAAGGTTTGGTTTCATTTATAGAAAGAGAGGCTCAATGCAGGACCCTATCACAAGCTTCATCCACTTCGATATGGTTCATACACCATCACCAAGAAAGTCAGTGAAAATTCATTCAAATTAATAATTCCTCCATTCCTTTGCTTGCATCGAGTATTCAATGTAGAGCTCCTTCTCCCATATTTTCCACTATTGCTGGACACATCAAAGGTGGCATAGAAGCTGACACCTATAGAGATCAACCTTGACTACATGAAACATGAAACTAAAAATTAGATCATGGACACATATATTAAGTGCACCCACCAGCAGGAGATCCAATTGTACCGGGTTGTCAAAATAGGGTAGCTACTCCACGAAGGTAAGTGGCTCACCAAGAGTCAAGTTCAGTAGAAGTATCCCCATCTGATGGTGGCACTCAATGCAATGGATACCATTTCTTCCTAAGGGGGGAGTACTGATTCAAATGAATATAGGTGGCCACCCACCTATTCCACTGTCTCACAATAATTTTCATGTTGGCAATTTTCTAGTAATTTTCTACTATTTTTCGTGTTCTAAACTTCAGGGGCCATTTTGAGGCCCTAAATGATGTTTTTAGGGCCTGTAGCGATCCACAATTTGATCAGCTTGGTTTGATCCACTACTGTACTTGGATAGATATTTCCAACGGACTATCGAGTTCCCTAATGTTAAGAACCCATGTAAACCCTTCTCTTTACTTTGTTAAGTATATTGTTGTTGGACGCATATGCTTTGTAAGTCACCTCGTGTGTATATTGTACTATCCCACATTCATGGGGAGTAATAGTTGTTTATATTAGACTTAGTATATAAGTAAGTGTTGAGGCCAATGAATGTATCCAAGAGTTATTTGTATTGAGCTTGCTCAAAGGAGGTTGCCCCCTTGAAGTGGCCCGCAATCAATAAAATTCCTTTTGTGTAATGTTATTTCTGTTATATTGTGCATTTTCATTATTTATTGCAGCATGTTTCTCACATCTAGTATCAGAGCACTTTCCTTGGCACAAGTGGGAATTTTTTTCTTCTTATTTTTGGCAAAAAAAAGGAAAATTGGGCAGCGAATTACAGATCAATTTATGAAACTTTTTGCGCAGATTCATAGTAAAAAAATTGCATATCTGAATTTCTCTTGCAAAAATATGTAGTTTCAAAAAAACAATCATCTCATTTGGAGTTCCGAAAGTGGATATATCATTGATTTAAAATCAACTATTTTTTGGAATTTCGGTGACGGCCGCGGAAATTGCAGAGCGAAAATATTTTGACCGAGTGCCTAGATTTCTGTTTCAATTGCGTGGGTAGATGTGGCGTGGTTGTTCAAGTTCCAAAAAAGGTTATAATAACGATTATGAGCAATATAGACCAGGTTATGCTCATTTTAAAATTTTCGTCTCAAAACCCTAGCTCTATTTACGGGTTTTTTTTGCTCTCTGAGTAGAATTTCATCCTTTTGTAGTGCTTCCCAGTGCTGTTATTATTGTAGTAGTGATTCTTCTTTGCATTTGTATTGTTCATTTCAATTACAAGTTCGGATCAAGGAATAACCCCTCTTCACTTAATTGTGGGAAGTACTTGGGCATAACCCTAAAACTCATTGTGAGAAGTACCACATGAAACCCGAAGTAGCTGGCCATTGAGAGGGCCTACCAAGGGAAAAGGGAAATGACCCCTACCTGATTGACTAGTTCCCCTCGTGAGGTAAACCAAGAGTTGTCGTTTGTAGCAAAGCAATTATCAGTTTTACCTAAGCCATGGAGTGAGGGGTACTGCCCCAATACGCAAGTCGTTAGACAACATTGGTGGTCGAGTGACTCCGCTGAACCTTTAGGAAGTCGAACATAATCGGCGTCCATATATATTGTCAGTTGAAAAATAACAGATTGCATCTATCTAAAGCCGTCATAGATCAATTCAAGCTTAAAAAGAAAAAAAAAACCTTAACTATCACCCGTGCAGGACCAAACAAACAAGTGGAAGACAAACTTGCTACCCTCAATACCAAACTCCAAGATATGGATAAAAAAATTCTCGACCTGGCATCTTCAGCATTCAACCATGAACAATCGAAGACTGCCAAAGCCTTTTGTAGACACTGAGGTTCTCTTCTTCTATCAATTTTTGTGTGTTGAAGCTTGATTTCCCTCGCTTCAATGGTGATGATCCAAGTGAAACATGAATAATTCACTTATACTTGTATCATACGTTAGGCTAGCAAGCCCTAGATGTGGCTAGAGAGGATCGTTAGAATTTGTTACGAAATGAGAGATTACAAGTTATTAAATTTGTTAATATTAAAAAAAAGTAACTAGGTAAATTAAATGATTGATTATTTGAGTTTGTTTTTAGTTTTAATCAAAAGTTCCTAAAAATTAATGAAATTATAATTTTAGGTTGTTGGAATTATATATTCAAGATTTTTCAAGAGTAATAAAGAGAATTTATTCCATTTCAATAATCAAATTATAATTTAAATAATGAAAATTGTGATTTGAACGAAATTCATATTGTCAAATTGTAAAATAAATTATGAGATAAATTGTCGAAAAAATCAAACAGTCTACTAATTAATTAAAATAAATTTTAAATTTAATTATAAATTATAAAAAAAATCTTTTATTATTATTACATAAAGAAAGTGTGCAAAAGTGGTATGTTTCTCAGTGATATTTGAAAAAAAAAATTAATTAAAAAAATTTCAATTAAAAGCTTAAAAAAAAATAAAATAAAAAATCCAATTTAAAATTTATATAAAAAGATAAATTTTTTTTTTTTTAATTAAAAGCATATAATAAAATAAAATAAAAATTCCCATTCAAAACTTATAAGAAAAAATGAAGAACAATATTTCTTTATTAGGCAGAGAATAAAAGTGACTATGGTGGGTCAATATTATTTTGGAAAGAAAAAGATGTGAACAAGATTGCGCTAAGATAAATATTTAAAATCATTTTAAAACTGGTATGGAGAAGAATAATATTTCCATATTAGGGAGGAGATAATATTTCCATATTAGGGAGGAGATAATATTAGGGAGGAGATATTTAGGTTAGATATAACATAATCATAACATCATTTAAAAAACTACATTTTTATTTTTAAACCATGAATAGTTTCCTTTATAACCAAACGAAAAGATGAACATGACCCATAAAAAAATATAGAATTACTAAACACATCATTTTCTAAATACTTACATCATAACCTTCCATAACATTTATGTTTGTGAAGCATCATGTCTCCACATGGAGATATACCTCATTAGTACAAAACACAAACATAAAATTGGAAGGTTTGGCATTGCATCTGACATGGTGGAAAATCAGATGGGTCCCCTTACTTCTAAGCCACACATTAGAAAAAAAAGCCTACATATAACTCCATACTAAGTTATGGGTCCCCTACATATAATACCTTACTATTTTATGATTTAGATTTTTTTTAATCAAAAGTGAATACCTTTAATTGGTTAAAGGGGTCGAACCCCTAAATATCTAAACACTACGGGGTACAATGAGAATCAAACTAAAAGTGAGACCCCCCTATAGATTGTCCAACAAACTAGTTTCTAAAAGTACACACTTTTGTTTCCATTTAAAGTATTGAAATATTAATTTGCATGAATTCCGTATGTTTTGGGGCCACCACCCTCTCTTTAGTTTGTTGAATATAACCCAACCCACATGATGAGTGTTACATACTCTCAATCTTAAATGTCCCCATGTTCCCCACACGATTAAATATAGAGGGAGTGTTGTGCACACTAGTCAACAGGAGCATTTAGTGTAAGGGAACATTGGGAACATTGTTAAGAACAATCAAGTAGAATGTAATATATATTATGTAGATTTAAATAGAATTTATGTGTGTTAATAATTTATAAAATAACAAAATATTTATTTATTTATTTATATATTTGCATGGTGTTATGGAAAGTCATTTTCCTTTATCAATGGAGTTTATACTAGTTCAAGTTTTTACACGTAAGGCAATAATGGGTAGATGGGAAAAACAATGCATCCATTCAACTAGTTAGATTGATGCAATGTAGAATGAATCCATTGGTGGTGAAGTGAAGTAAAATAAAGAATCTTTACTAAATTCGAGGGGAGGGAGGGGTGGTTTTGATTTGCTAGGGGCATTTCTATCTCAGGATGGAGAATAACATGAGAGTGTGTCGCAAAATCCAGGGAAATACAATAAGGACAATTATTGTAACCCCAATAGAGAAGACCATTATTATCTTCGGTGACACCATAAGCATACTATCGATATGCATGTCCAAAGGATTATATTTCCAATGTAAGACCCATGGATATAAGATACATGGGGTTAAGATGAATCTTTGCTAATTTATTTATGTAAATATGTACATAGGATCTTGTCTTATCTGCTAAACAAGGGATTAGATGTTGATGCAATTATGTGCTTGGAGATGCTTTCCTTCAAATAAGTTGATGATGCAACAAAATTGTGGATACAACATCATGTTGAAAGAAATACTACAATGGTAGGTGTTAGATTTGATGAATGGTACATGATTTGCAAACAACTAAGGCAGTGGTGTTAGCCCATTATTCTTCTTCCATAAAGAATTATTAATCAAGTGCCTATTTTGTAGTCGTCTGTGCAAACTTAGGGGTCAAGGCCACAATGGATGGTTTGTGGTAGCATCATGATGAAAATGAACTACTTACCAATATGAAGGTGTTGATTTTGAATCAATGCTATGAAAATGTATGTTTGGTATACATCTTGCAATGCTTATCGACTGCTTTGTCACTAATCTCTCCTTTCTTCAACCTACATTAATTTTGGTGTCAATAAGGAGGTAGTAGAGCTGAAAATAATGATTATGGTTATTATGTTGATCATGTAATAATAATATAGTTATAATTATACCAACTTTATAGAAAACCCTACCCTCATTATCAACATTTTGGAATCTATCAACATTCATTATCACATTTAAATATGTCATTATTTCTTATGTCATACTCAAGTACTCTCCTTGAACTCTCAACAAGGATATTGTAGGTTCTTATTCTCATTCGATCTTTTGTAGTGTCTGATGGGCTATTAGGGACATTCAAAAGAAGGTTTTTTGAAGTGTCACAATGTCCTTGTAAGGAGTTTCAAAATATTTATCTTTTGAAGAATCCTAATAGTTTCCAAAGGATTTTGACATATGTAATGCAGAGAATGAAGAAGAAGAAGAAGAATTCACATCTTTCTCTTTTCCTCAATCATGAGCACTCAAATAATGACTCCATCAACACTAATACCAGTAGCTATAGCTATTGATTATTGGCCCTTCCATATGTATGGTGATGGTTCTCTTATTTTGCTAATATTAGTTTATGTTATTTGTTTTTGTTGTTCACTTAATTCACTTACCTTAATAGTGATATAATAGATTTTCAAATCTAGCCTTCATCATTTGAAACCCTTACCTACTTAGCAAGCTTGCAAGTGTCTTGATATAGTGGCAACCATCTCTTCCTCGGGGGACTTACTAATGCTTGTAATCGCAACCATCGATAAAAATGGTCTTTTATGGGGCCTACTATTCCAACGAGCCAAATTATTTTTGTTAGAATTCAATAAAAATATGTTATTAATAGACCTAATATAATAAATAAATAAGGAGACGTCTAAAAATTCGACGATTTGGATTGGAAAACCATTTTTTGTCAATATCTTATGTTTTTTTATTTTGCAAAATCGAAATTTAACTGTGTTTTAATTTGGATTTTGATGGTATTAATGGAGTCAGCACCCTCAAAAACCCCTTGGGCACCGAAAATTCCATAACTTTATAGTTGTAACCTGGATTTTGAAAAATTTCAACTAGATTTATTCAAAACCATGCAGAAAAAATCTACCTATTCCGACCTAAATCGTCGAAATTTTAGACTACGCGGATAAATAAGAATAATAAAATAACATATCCTAATTTACAACAACAAGAGGTTGACTAATTGGCTATTAATATGATAAATTTATGATAACTAGATTTATTTTAACAGTGGTAGTAGTGATATTATTGATTTTGTACTTTGAACTTTACATATCTCTCTCTCCAGAACTCGTGGCTCTAAAATGTCAACATGAATTCTTCTCAATGTCATGATCAACTTCTCATCTTTATATTGTTTTAGGAGCCACTCTATCTCCTCCATTTCAATATCTCTAGTGCCTCAACTATATTTTTCAAAACCTTCCTATGTGGATGTATAACAATCCATACATGTCTTTTCGATTTGTACCTTTGCATCTACAATTTTTTGTACTTTCACACTAACGAAAGAGATAGTTTAGCATTAAATAACATATCTTTGAAATATTCTATCCATTTTTTTCCAAGTGATCATTCCTTGCTAGGGAATCATGTTGTCTCTTTGTCTCATTTGGATCAATTCAAACAACTATAAATCCTTTCCATACACCTTTGTATATTAATTTCTCGCCTAAAAAATTTTTAAAACACATGTATTGGTGTGTATATATTTGTTTTCTAGATAAAATGAATGAGAGAGACCTATTTTCTAAGTCTTATAATAATTATACATGGACACTGCTCATCACATGTTTTGTGATCAATGCAATATTGCATTGAGAGAATGCCTACCCCACTTTGATGCTCACATATTTGTCCCTTTAGGAAATCTTTGCTATCCATCCCTTTATTTGGTTACATCTCAAACATTTCCTTCATCCATTGGTTTCTTATTAACTTTCAAGCGGTCCCTAATATCCTCCATAACCAAAAGCTATAAGGGACTAACCACATATTTTATAGGTTGTTAAGAAAGATGGCACACTCTCAATTTAAAGTTATCTTATTAAATGTTATAATCAGTTAATAACATCTATATATTAGCAACATTTTAAACATTTTGTACAAACTTATTTTGATTCATAACAAGTACATTCACAATGAATGAATGAATGCCCACCTCAAATAGAATAACAAAAATAACTACACCAAGAGTAGTGATGTCCTCCACAACCCAATATGGAGGATATGTTGTCACGTATGTATATATGTACATGACAATAACAAAAAAAGAAAATATTCAATAGCATTGTAGGCTCATTTTTTAATTTTAAACAAAAGCTAAAAAAAATAAACACAACATAGATCCATCTTAAACTCGGATCTTCCTAGCACATAGAGGGATCAAATTTCTGTGAAGTCTAAATTTGTTTATATTTATTATGAAGGAATTAATACATGACATCAAATTAAATGATACAAAATTTACAATTCAATAAATTTGATCCCTCTTGGTGCCTGATACAATGATTGGATATGGTTTAAGATGGATCTATGTAACTTGGTAATAATATGAGATTAAGGTCACAATTACCTAGCTAGGTTTCAAATTGACATATAACATTCCCTTGTTTGTGTGTGAAAGATTCCTTTTTCATAACAATTTTATTACTTAATATAAAAACTTGTATGTACCCTATACCTTTCAAATTAAAAATTGTAACCTAAATATATATATCCTTAACCATCACATATTATTACATGCTACCTGAATGGTCCTCATTTTGATGGAACACATTATATAAACTATTTTTTGAGTTTTTTGTTTGTTTGTTAGAACTCCTTGACTTGCAGGAGCGGCCTTTGGTCTAAGTTACCATGAACCAGGGGCATCTAAGCTATCAAAATAACCTAACTTTTGCACTCGACCTGGGCCACACCAACCCTCAACTATTTGGATTTTGGGTGTCTCCTCCCAACTAGCTCAATCCTAAGGGGAATAATTAAACTTGGTTCGCCCTGATGACGAGACTCACACATTAACCAAATGAGCTAGAAAGAATTGGAAACTCTTATTTGAGTATTGATTTGCTTCTTTAATCGAAATTCCTTAAAGCTATTTGTCACAAAATCCATGCATATCACATATAATGTTACAAAATCCATGCACATTACATCTAATGTGATATTGATTTGTTCTTAATCAATCTATTTATTGAAAAGTCAACATAATCAATATGTTATGATATCAAAACCAACCAATCTAATATTGATTTAATGTATTATAGCTCCAAAATAAATGGCTAGTCCTTTCTTTTCAAAACAAGTAGATGATAACGAATTAATAAATGGCTAGTCCTTTTTTTTCAAAACAATTAAATGATAATGAATCAACATGATATGTGTCACGGACCTAGGAGTCTTTCCTGGAGTTTTTATCTTCATCATGTTTGGTCATTTGACACTACCTTACCTCATAAATAGGTTCTTGAACAACCTGTGCGTACTACAGCTAGAATAAACCTCTTCTCCTGAGGTCTACCTGTAACTTCACCTTAGGATACAATATGCTAGATGTGCAACTTTAGTTATACTTAACCAAGTTATCCAACAATAGGCATGTGTCCAAGTGTGGCCTTTAAAACATCCCAACAATACTTATACTTAGACAATATTTTAATAGTTATCCAACACAATGCATCATAGGTAACATAACAACATTCATCCAAATAAAAATAACACAAGGCACATGTGTAACCAACACTTAAGGTGGATGCCTTAAATTGTATTCGATGAAGTATGTTACGATGTACAATAGAGGATCTAAGGGAGTTTCCTACAAATTATTTTACTTACTATAATTACAAAAGTCACTACTTGCATATAAATTCCAATATAACCCCTAAAGCAATTATAGGGTTTCCTCCTATAGGTCCTATTCACTTCTCCTTTTCACTGAGCCAAACAAATTCTCCCTACTATGCCCCTGTACTTAGCAAACTCACAAAGGAATTTGCACTTGAATTCTTCCTTGCATGATCAATAAAGTTCCGTAGCGTAATGATTTGCCCCTCTATATATATGACTCTTTCCAAGATCTTACAACCCCCTTGCTTCTATGGTGAACCCAATTTCCTGCATCCAACTTGCTTCCTTTGGTATCTTTCATATATTGAGTTTTTCCACCCTCTTACCATGACCTGCCTAATTATTCATCCTTTCTATTGTATTCTTCAACTAAACATGAGCCATGTCCAATATTTCTTTCCCTCCCTTCTTGAACCCCAAGTATGATGGGTTATACTCATAGTAGCCTTGCAAAACTATGTGGGGATCGAATGGTTACTACCCATTTTCCAACTCAAATGGACTATATCCTATCACAAAAATTTTATGCATCTTGTAGCTAAATTGGGTTGCATCCAATAGCTCTGACCAATTCGATTGGTCAACAATAATGGAATTCCTTAGTAATCCTCCAAAAGGCCATTTATGTGTTTTTTTTCCCATTAGCATGTGTATGATATCCTGAAATCATCAACAACTTGGTACCAACAAGCTTGAACAACTCTGTCTAGAACTGCCTTGTGAACCTTATGCCTTTGTCCGACATAATGCTCAATGGTAGACCCCTACACTTCAACATTTTTGAAGAGCACCTTTGCGACTTCTACTACACAAGAAACCTACATTGGCACACATATCACATACTTGGAAAAATTGTCAACAACCAAAAAAATCCCATTATATCCTTGCAAAATCGACAATTGAGTGATGAATTCTATGGAGACACTTTCCCACGATCTCTATGGAATAAACAAGGATGAAATGGATGAGATTGTACTCTAGTATCTACTTTTCCTATTGACATACAAGATGATTCTTGAAGTATCCTTTTCCATCACTACACATATGCTTCTACTAGTATCCCATTTCGAATAATTCCATCATTCTTCACTATCTTGGTTGGCCAACCCAAGCTAAGTTATGGCACTCCTTTAAGAGATATTTCATAATAATATATTATGGACACATATATGTTATAAAAAAAGTACAAAAGTTAATTGTATATCCAAAACCTCCTTATCTTACCTTCTTTCACCTACTTCATGATGTTCATCATGGTGGGGTCTTTGTACAATCCATCCTTGATTCTCTCATGTAATTATGTAAAGATATACACATGATTGTTCATGGGAATTAACAACTCGTCTTCTTTTAAGACTAGAGGTTGTGCCTCCTTGATTAAGGAGTTTACTACTACATTATTCTTGCTTGGTTGGTACTCAATGGCAATGTCGAATTCTTCCAATAAATATTGCCACTATGCCTACTTAATTGACAACTTTGGTTGTGTCACACAATGGCTTGTCACAATATTTTACGTCTCCACAATGAATTACTTTCCTAATAAACAATGGGCCCATGCTTGTAGCCAATGGATGACTACAATCATCTCTTTATCATGAACATGGTACCCACATTCATGATCCTGTAGCCTTATACTCTCATAGGCCACTAGATGACACTCCTTCAATAAAACTCATCCATTGGGAAATACAAGGCATATATTTGTACCTCAAATGACTACTAAAAGTATAGCAAATTTAGGACAAGTTCCATCACAAGTTTGTATTTAAGTTCAAATAATTCTTCTTGAAACTTATCCATCCAATTACATGGTTTGTTCTTCTTCAACAAATCACTTACTGGTGCTTAAATATTAGAGTACCCTTCAGAAAATATATGATAATAGTTATCCAATCCAAGGAAACTTATTAGTACCTCTATAACTATTCTAGGATCCTCCCAATCCTTAATCAACTTGATCTTTATAAGATATATGTAGATGCATCCTTTCCCAATCCAATGGACCAAGAATGGAATTTTGGTTTGGCCAAATACACACTTAGAATTCTTGAAGTACAATTGATTCTACCTCAATCCCTCAAATAATTATTCCAAATCTCTCTGATGGTATTTCATGTTCTCGTTAAACACCATAATGTTGTCTAAATAGACAACAATTAATTTGTGTAAGAATGGTATGAAAAAATCATTCATCAAGGTGAAAATTGTGGTTGGTGCATTGCACAACACAAAAGGCACAACACGATACTCATAATTGCCATACCTTGTTACACAAGTTGTCTTCATCTCATCTCCTTCTACGATCCTTACTTGGTAGTATCCATGCCTCAACCCTGGCTTTAATAAGACTTTGACCTTATCCAAATTAAGAAATATTCTACCAAAGGTAAGGTGTATCGGTTTTTTATGGTCCACTTGTTCAATGCATGTTATTCCAAGCACATCCTCAATCTAGGGGTGCCCTTCTTCTAGAAGAGGACAGGTGCACCATACAGGTACTTGAAGGTTTGATGAAGCCAACCTCAAGAAACTTTGTCAACTGTTGTCAGTACTCTTCTAACTATGGCCCTAAAAGTTGGTACTTAAGAGCCTATGTTGGAGGTTGCAACCCCAATTCAAGCTCTATGTGATGGTCAATGACATTCCTAAGCATGGGAAATTTTGGGAAATAATTAGGCATTTGATCATCAAACTCATCCAATAGACTGATAAGTGTTGGTGGAGCATGCATACCTACTCCACCCTCATCCAATTACCTGATGATTGTTACAAAAATCTATGATTGTAGGAATTCGTCCACCCTCTTCATGCTTAATGAAAATACCAACTACACCTTTCCATCGATATTCCTTGTTGTTTTGTGCACAACACAAGTCTTATTCCACCAAGTATCACCCACTTTTCTACGAATGGTATGAAGTGATTATATTCCCCTTAGGAACTCTTTCACAAGAATGACTTAAAAGTCATCCATCCACATCATTATGAAGTATGCATGACCCTTCTACTTGTCCAATTATATGTGAAATATGGTCGCAACGCTATATATTGACTTTGCATTAGAATTGATCACCTTAAATGAATCTCTATATTGTCCGACTCTAATCTCAAGTTCCCTTTCCAACTCCTTCTTCAAGAAGTTGTGAGAGACACCAAAATCCACCAATGCCTACATCACCCTTCCATTGATAATGAGATCCACATAACAAAGTTGGTTGTGGCTTAATAGTTGGTTATCGACAAAGGTACAAATATTTACCATAGACTACTTTGAGAGGGGATTCTCCCCTTTGTTTGCGAAATATTATTTTTTTCCCAACTAGTTAGAGGAAATGAATTGTCAAAAGAAGAAATAAGAACTTTACCTATGCGTTAAGTGGCCAAAACCTGAGTGAAAAAAATGCCAACTTCAAAAGGTTTGTTGTGGAATGTATTGAACCCAAGATAGTCTTGAGTGTGTCTTCTATAACACTTGCATGCTTCTTAAGTTGGATTAACGATATGACATGCCATGGTGGGACACTTGGTCATGATTCTCTTGGACTAGATGTGGCATGGAGAATTAAATCTTGATCATCCTCCACCTTCATATGGTATCCTTCCATCAAAGTCAACCTTTTGGAGAAATACTAAAAGAGAAGGTACTACAATACTTGTTTCAAGTGATGCCTTAAACTACGCTCTACCTTCCCAATCAAGTTACTTCCAGAGAGAGGATCACAAGGCTATCTTCAACCAATTGAACCATCCTCTAGACCTACTTCACCCATATAGGACATGGTGAAGGGTTCCCAACAAGACCTTGAAACTAACTTTCAACAAAAGTTGTGCCATGTTTCGACCATAGTGAAGAAAGTGCTCTGATAACACCTATCATGGACATAGGGGTTTTACTTGAAATTTTTATTTTCATCATATCCAATCATGCAACACTGACTTTCCTGGTTTATGTTCCTACTACAACCAAACTATGCCTCTTCACCTAAGGTTTTCCCATAATTTCTACTTAAACTACAATATTTTAGACGTGCAACTTTAGTTCTACTTAACAAAGTTATCCTAAAATAGGTACACGACCAACTGCGACCTTTAAAACATCCCAACAATACTTATGCGTAGCCAATATTATAATAGTTAGCTGACACAATGTAATGCAGGAAACATAACAACGTTCATCCAACCAAAGAGAACATAAGGAATGTGTGTTACTGACACCCAAGGAAAATTCTTTAAAATTTACTATATAAAGTATGTTACAATATGCAACAAAGAATCCATGCCAATTTCCTGTAGCTCTTTTTACATCATTACATAAGGAACCACTTTCCTAGAACCATCAATCCAACCCCTAAAGCAATTATGGGATTTTCTCCTGTAGGTTTTGTTCACTTCGCATTTTCACCTAGCTAATGAAAATTCACCCTACTATGCCAACCCCAGTATGTAGCACAATTGCATAACACTCTACACTTCAATGCTTTCATGCATGAATGGATTGCCTTAGCATAATGAGGCATCCCACTATATATATGAGTCTCTCCAAGCTTTTGAAAACCCCTTGATGTGTTTTGTCCCTAAATAACTCATGTTCTTAAGTGTATCCAACGCACATGTACCTACAAGTGCAACAAGTGCATGTGTGGTCACCACATGTCCACTCATAGCATGTGCACCCATCACATGTGTTGTCAAAACCCCAAATTTTCACAAAAAATTAAAATTTTGAAATAACATAAAATGCTGAGACTGCAGTTTGTTAACAACTAACGGTTAGCAATAAAAGAAACAGTTAATAGATTAGTTTGCATAAACTCAATTATGTTAAGTCAACAGTTTTCTTATTAACACAATCTTAAGTTTGACTTGTGCATTAATTCTACATTTGGTTTACTGATGAGCTCTATTTCTGATAGTAGGTGGAATTTGACTTTGAATTCCGGGGCTTACTTAGCATTTATGCTAACACAAATGGATTACTTGTTCTTACAGGTCTACAGGTATGAATGACCGAGTATCATTTTTAAATTCATAAAGCATCCTACAATATTTCTATTTGCAATTAATGAGCTTAGATTATAAGCTGATGTAATCCAACCTACTTCCGTAAGGCAACACAGTTTGTTTTCTTCTGTTGCTATGGTAAATGAAGTTCAGATGATTGTATTTCTTCGTGTAGATTATGTAGCAACAATACTACTTCCTTTGGTTCTGAACAATTTAATTTATCTGCTAGATAATCTATATTTCAATATGCATACCTTAGCAATTCTATATTACATTTATTGTATTAAGTTCTATCTAAGAACGACTTCCAGGGTTGGTGTTTTTCTTATAGAGCCAATCTTTTCATCTTATGTTAACCTCAGTAATTTGGTAAAAACGTAAAACTATATTCCAAGTAATGAGAAACTGCCACAACTTCTAAGATAAGATCTCATGGATCTGTATTAAGTAAAAGAGTTCATAGGAAAATGTTCTTACATTTCACTTTGCCATTACATAGTTTGCTAACAAAACTTTGCTATTTTTCTAAGATTTATAAATATGCATAAACTATTTGTTTATCGACATAAAAGGTTTTATTAATGTTGCATTTGCATAATACTTATGATCCTACTCAAAACGATGCTATGAAAAGTACTCAAGTTGAATGCTGTGTAATAATTTATATCACCATGAAAAGAATTGGAACTAATAGATAGTTATTCTTACACCATTAACTAGACTGTTTATAAGACAACGATTTCATAATTATCTTAAAATACTATTGATAACAACTTAGTTATTACACTACCTATATCACAATGATGATATTACTATATAAGCTTTGATGAGTTGTAACAAAAAAAAGGGGTTAATACCTATATAGGGATTATGCTTATTACTACGATAAATGTTTATATAATCTTTTAACATCTCCACAAGTTAATTATTAGTGCAAACTTACAATAGAGAAATACGATTCTCACGAGATTTACTAGCAAAATCTCGTATCATTGCTTACCAATAAAATATGCAAGGTTTCTTTTGGGTCACGAGGATATAAGGTTATAATATGTGTTATGTCAACGTTATCATAACGTTGCATACCCACACCAATAATGATCTATGCACCAAATGTTAAAAATATTATCGTATGATTTGAAACCCATGCAAACTATAATGATGTTTGATGAAATCATTTGGGAGATTAATTGATTATTATGGATTGCAGGTGACTATGGAAAGTCGACCCACTGCATGATTATATTGATGTGGCCATGTGGAAATTCCTTGGCCATGCACTGGTTGCATAAATAGTTGTCAACCCTAACCCTTGGCTTATTCGAATTCTGACATTTGTGTTGGCCCTTTCGGCTTCTCTGCAAGCTCCCATGGCGACCGTGAGTGGAAACCAGGGATAATTTTAGGGGCGAATTTTAGCCCAGTGGGCTATTTTTCCATGTTTTTATCCCAAAAAACATTCACCATTTTGCATTTTTTGAAGCCTTGTTTCGCCCAATTTTGATGGGGTAAAACTTTTTCACCCTAAAAATCGCCAAATTATTATATAAATGATATAAAATCTTTGGAAATTAAAATATTTTTTGAAAAATATCGCCAATCATTTTATAGTTGGAGTTTTAAGAATTGGTAATATTCACCCACATTTATACACTTTTAAATAAGTATGGTTCCTTAAAATCATTCCTGGCGGAAACTAGTTACAGAGGCTCCAACGTTGGTGTTTTTCGTGTCTTACTCCCTTGAGCTAGGTTCTGTTGCTCGCCTCCACTGTGATTTATTTATTTTGGTCAGAGTTCACTTCCCTCCTTGCACATGGCTTTATGGCCCGTTTGTAACTCCTTTTTTTTCCCTTCTATCATGGTCTGTCATTGGTGAAAGCTTGAGCTTATTGGGTGTGATTGTGAAGCTCCTTCGTCATAGGGTTTTTGGAGTTTAGTTTTCCTGCTTGTATGTTGGTGACAGTCCAAGTCCATGCTTGTTGACTCCTTCACAACCATTGCTCAGGCTTACCTACACCCCTGCTGTTAGTGTGAAAAGCACCAGAGTCCCGCCGTCGCCATCCTCGGTGAGAATGAGGGTTTGGCTCTTTTTAATGTTGGTTGTGGTGTTGTTATTCGTCCGAGGTTCCATCATTTTCACTTCTAGCTGAAGTAAGTAAAAGAAAATTAAGAGCTATTACTATTTACGGTTCCTTCTTGCATAAGGGTTTTTGAATTTTAAATGACTTTGGTTCTTTTACAATGCAGGTTGGCTCGTCTCGAAAGTTGACAGTCGTGCTGCATAGATGGCTCCACGAATAGTCGATGGTAAGCTCCGGTTTTGAACATGGTTCTCCTTGCTTGTACAAAATTTTGCAGTTGGAAGAAGTCTTGGCCATGTTGCACCCAGTATGGGGTTGTTGTTTGTCATTTTTATAGTTTTTGCTTTGGTTTAAACCCTTGCTTTTCGCAAGGTGACTTCGGCTTTAAGCTGTGTCTTGTAATGCTCTCCTCTTGGTTTAGTGAAGAACTTGCAGTTTTGTAATATTATGTTAATACTTGTTCATACTCTAAAACAAGATATAGGTGCTCGGTTCTTAGCTAAGTTTTTGTACTTGGTTAATGTTTTTACTTACATTCGGCCTTCGGGTTCATTGATATAATGTGAATATCTTTTTAAGACAGTTTGTCTTCAGATTTCATTCGTTTTCATTTGTGTACTTTTATTTTATCTCTATGTGAATGAATTAAATTCCTCCTGTTAATACTTATATAAAAAGAATTTAAGTTAATTACTTATCCTAGGTTACAACTATAATGGTTTTTGCATATTAAATAATACTGGGTAACTTCGGCTCAGAATTACGAGCTAGGGTTTTTACCCTATTTAACTTGTAGGATAATAATTCCTTTATTGTTTTTAATTATTTTAAGTTATTGTTAACAATATTTAAAACTATTCCAGTGACTCAATGATTTCCTAAGTTAGGGTTTTTATGAAAGTAATCTTTGTTTCTTTTTAAAGATTCCTTCAGTTTGTTTTAAATCAGTTCTTAATTTGTAAACAAAATGTTGAGTTAATCCTATTATCTGTAAGTACTATAATTTCTTAAACTTGTAATTGTACATACAGTTTGTTAATAAAGACTGTGACCAGTCTGTATTAGTTTAATTCGTTCAATAGTATTATATTTTATTAGCTTAACTATTTTCTTTTAAATTACTAGGAATTGAAATAAGGGTTCTGACCCTGTCATTACTCCTTCACAAGTATAATCTGTTTGTAAAAGTTACAGGACAATTCCTCTTTAAAATACTTAATTAATTTAACATAAGTTACTATTGTATCTTAGTTGTTTTGATTATATAAAAATGCTGTTGGGGCTAAATAATTCTTTGTTAAGATATTCTTTATCTTTAGATTAATTTGTCTTTTAGAATTTATTTATGTTACTAAACCCTACCTAGGTTTCGAATAGTTGCAGGATAAGTTCGTTATTATTATCAATATAGAAATAAACTAAAAGAACCATACTTAATTCCTTGCTTAACATAATAAGATAAGCATTATATCTGAGTTGTTTCTATTTCCTCTGTTTCAGGTTAATAGTACAGTTTACAAAAGAAAGTACTATGTAAAAGAAATAACTTACCTACTTGAACATCTCGTGAATATAATACATTGCTATCAATAAAAATATTATGGCTATTTCTTTTCTAGCATTCTTATTATAACAGTCTGGTTTAAATAATAAACTTAATTAGGCAGATTAATATTCTTTTTTGAAAACAACTATCTACAGAATATAAATGATTCCAATACTCTGAAATACATAATAACTCTATTCGTATCATATTTCTTTCTTATCCTTCATCTATTTTAAAAATTTTAGCTTGTGCTAGAGTACGGTCTGGTCCATTCTAGACGTGGAAAAAACACAGGTAGGATTGTTTTTCATCAACTACAGATTCAACATTTCAAATAACTTAAGGATTACAATCTCTATCAGTTCACTACTAAACATTTAAACATCCATTAATCATTCAATTTCACATATAGACTTTAAACACAACAATATAAAAGATTGTAGAACCTGTTTAAGCTGGACAACAATAGCGTTGGGAGGTCATTCCTCCCTACCAACTGTTGCAGAGCGCTCAAACAGTGTCTCCTCAGGACCCCTGAGCCTGTTCCTGGTCTCATTGGCTGAGAAATGGTGGAGCAACAACAAAATACTAGTCCAATGACTCAGTAATATCTCTGCACTCGGCAGTAAGATCCTTCAGCTGAAAAGTTGCACTAGATCACTATCTACAGTTTACCCCTCAAACACCTTCCACAAATTCCCTTCCCATTGAAATCCTTTGAAGTACATTCACCTGAATGATTCTCTTCTTGGAATGAGCAACCTCAGCTCTCTTCAATGGGCATTTTCATTAATATTTCCTAGGTCTTTTTGGGTTAGTTGTCATTAATTGAGCCACCTGATTTGATCCCACTTTCTTGGGGGATCATGACCCCAAATGTAGGGAGGTTGCCACCTGCAACATTGGAAGTGTTTGAGGATGCTGCCACTTGTCTATTTTCTCTCCACCCAGTCTCCTCCACCAACTTGACCAGTAAACATTCTTTTAACAACTCTCCCAAGCTATTGTCTACACTTTTATTTATTTATAATTAAAATATTTAGAATTACATTCAACATATTTGACTTTGCTGAATCATTAATTACGACTTAGCATAAATTTAACATATTGTCTTGAAATAAAATCAAATATGATAATATTATTTTTGCAAAATTGGGGTATGTGACATACACACCCCCTTAGAATATAACATCGTTCTTGATGTTATTTATTCTTCATCCTTAAAATTCCCCTGGAACAGAATTGGATATTTATCTCATATTTTAATTTCCAATTCCCAGGTGGCTTCCTTTGGACTAAGGTGCTTCCATTGCACCTTCACCTGTCCAATGGTGCGGTTCTGAAGTGTGATTTCCCTCTACCCGAGGATACAATCCGATTCCACCAGAAAATCTTCTTTTGGTTCCACCTATACATCATTCCAGTTAACAACATGAGTAGCATCATGAAGATATTTCTTTAAAACAGAAATGTGGAAAACATTATGTACTCTTAAATTTGGTGGTAATGCTAATTGATAAGCTACTTGTTTAATTCTAAACAGAATTTTAAATGGACCATAGTAACGAGGTGCCAACTTCGCACAACTTCCTAGTCTTAGAGAGCTGTTTTTGGGCCTTACCTTGATGAACACATGTTCACCTACCTGAAACTCCTTTGGAGTTCTTTTTAAGTTTGCTTGACTTTTCTGCTGATCCTGTGCTGCTTTCAAATTTCCCTGCACTTGTTTTACAATTTCTTCCATTTCTTTTAAAAGTTCTAGACCTAACACCAATCTATCCACTGGATTACTCCAAGAGATAGGAGTATTACATTTCCATCCATATAAAATTTCAAAAGGACTAAATCTGGCTGATGTCTGATAATTATTATTATAAGCAAATTCTACCAGATGTAAATAGTCCTCCCATTTACCTGGCTGGTCTTTCACACACATTCTTAATATATCTTCTAATACTTGGTTTACCCTTTCAGTTTGTCCATCTGTTTGAGGATGGAAAGAAGTACTAAAATTTAATGTAGTGTTTAACCCTTTAAACAAAGACTTCCAAAAGTTTCCTATGAATTTAGGATCTCTATCTAAGATTATGACTTTTGGTACTCCATGCAATCAGAAAATATGTTTTAGAAAAATATCAGCTATGTTTGCAGTTTTATAAGTAGTTTTAACAGGTATAAAGTGAGATGCTTTGCTTAACTTATCAACTACTACCATAATAGAATCATTTTGATTTTGATTTTTAGGCAGTCCAGTAATAAAATTTAGACTAATTATCTTCCATTTCCAACTAGGAATGGGTAATGGTTGAAGCAAACCAGCTAGGTGTTGATGTTTAGTTTTTACTTGTTGACATTCAAGACACCTAGCAATATATTATGCTACTTCAATTTTCATATTTGGCCAGAAATACTCTTTTCTTAACATGGTTATAGTCTTTTGATAACTTGGATGACCTAAATATGGAGTTTTATGAATTTCATCCAGAATTAACAGCTTAACTTTAGGTATGTTAGGTACATACATTCTATCTTTATACAGTAAAAATCCTTTTTCATTTAAACTGTAACCTTTATTTAAGTTTTATGTTGGATTTTCTTTAGTTTTAACTTGCAAACTCAGGAAAATTTCATCTTGTTCTATTCCTTCTATAAACTGTTCATCCAAATATGTAGCATAAGTGCTGATAGCTGCTGTAAAATTCATCCTTGCATTCCTACTTAATGCATCAGCAACTTTATTTTCTTTACCTTTTATATGCTGAATTTCAAAATCATACTCGCTTAAGAAAGCTAACCACCTAGCTTGTCTGGCATTTAAATTTGGCTGATCTCAAATATACTTCAATCCTTTATTGTCAGTTATTGAAATACATTTTCTGCCAATTAGGTGATGTCGCCATATCTTTAAGGCGTGTATTACCGCTGCTAATGCCAGATCATATGTTGCATAATTTTTTTCATGAACTTTTAACTTTCTAGACTCATAGGCAATAACATGCCCTTCTTGAGTCAGAACACTGCCTAAGCGATCATTACAGGCATCAGTGCACACTACAAATTCTTTATTAGGATCCACTATTCTTAAAATAGGTGTGTTGGTTAATAAAATTTTTAACTTTTTAAAGCTTTCTTCACATTTCTGATTCTAGTCAAACTTCTTTCCCTTCTTCTCCAAGGAAGTTATTGGATGTGCAATCCTCGAAAAACCTTCAATGAACCTCCGGTAATAACCGGTAATTCCCATGAAAGATTGAACATCTGTCACATCCTTAGGAACCGACCAATCTTCAATTGCCCTTATCTTTTCAGGATCTACAGAAATTCCTTCCTTGGTCACCACATGACCTAAATACTGAATCTTATCCTTAAAGAAATCACATTTACTAAACTTTGTGAAGAGTTGATGATCTCGCAACTCTTGCAAAACAATTTTTAGATGTTCTTTATGTTCTTCTTCAGTTTTTGAATAGATTAGAATGTCGTCGATAAATACGACCACAAACTTATCTAAATACTTATGCATAACGTTGTTCATTAAAAACATGAAAACAGCTGGGGCATTGGTAAGCCCGAATGGCATTACGACAAATTCGTAATGACCATATCTAGTTCTAAAAGTTGTCTTCATCTTTAATCCTTACTTGATGATATCCAGACCTTAAATCTATTTTCGAAAACATCGTGGCTCCATGTAGTTCATCAAACGGATCATCTATGTGGGGAAACAGATATCAATTTTTGATGGTCATCTTGTTTAACTGACGGTAATCTATGCAAAGTCGCATAGTTCCGTCCTTCTTCTTAATGAAGATGACAGGTGCCCCCCAGGGAGACACACTTGGTCGAATATACTTTTTATCAATTAATTCTTTTAATTGAGATTTTAATTCATTAAGTTTGAGTATGTTGATTCGATAAGGGGCCTTTGAGCTGGGTACTGCACCGGTGTACCAGCTCAATGGTGAAATCCAATTCCCTTTTCGGAGGTAATCCTAGAATCTCTTCTGGGAATACATCAACATATTCTCTTAAGACTGATATGTCTTCCACTTTTAACTTATCTATTTTAATTAAACTTTCTTCATGAGTTATTGTTACTGCATAAGCTTTACATCCCTTCCTAATAGCTCTCTTAAGCTGTAGGGCAGAAATCTGCCTTATGGTGGTTTTTCTAGGGATTCCTTTAACACTTACTAGTTTTTCATCACTGTTTCAACATGTGAAAGTTTTATCATAACAGTTTAGAATTACTCTATGTCGTTCTAACCAGTCTATACCAATCAGCAAATCATAAGAACCAAGAGGCAAAACATTAAGCTTAACAACAATTTCAAAATGATCCATAACTATTGCACATTCTTTCACAAAACAAGATACTTTTCTTTTAGCACCAGTGGCTAACTGAACTAACCATGAATTCTCAAATTTTTCAACAGATAAATTACATTTTTCTACTATTTGAGGTGCAATATAACTGAGACTAGCTCTTAGATCAATCAAGATAGTCACAGGGGTCTGATTTATCATACCTTCTACTTCCACCATGGAAGTCTGATATTCAGCTTGTCGATTCTCCAAGGTTGCGTTGATTCTAGGCATGCTCCTTGCTAGTTCCCCAAAGGTCATCTCCTCCTGTATGGTATGAATATTGCTAATAGTCTTCTTCCGGTTTGGACAGACTGAAGCATAGTGTGGGCCATTACACTCCCAACACTTGATAGGCTCTTTGCACTCAAAGTTCTTGGTAAAATTTCCATGATTATTTGCAAATTCCTTACCTTTAGAATTATTCTGGTTGTTGGGTGTATTGTTCTTATTTCCTTGGAAGTTCTTGTTATTAGGATAATTTCTGGCTTTAATGCTCTTAGAGTTTCTATTAGGCACAAAATCCTTCTTCTTTTGTTCAATCTGATTATTATTTTTCTTAGCCTTCCAGTTGGCCAAGCTTTCTTTCTTTCCATTCTGCTCAAAACAAAAGTTAGCTTTTCTCATAGCTTCTTCCAAGGTCTTTGGGTTATCATATTCAATTCTATCCTTAATATGATAAGGTAAACAACTGAGGAAACGTTGTACCTTTGGTTTCTCATCTACAAGGTATGGTACATACCTAAGTAGACTTAAGAACTTGCTATTCAGATCCTTCATTGTCATGGATCCTAACTTCAGCTCATAAAATTCCTTTGCCATTTCCTCATAATATTGCTTAGACATAAATTTATTTTTGAAATACATCTTAAAGGTACTCCAGTTTACATTTTTCTCTTTTATTCCCTTAACTCTTTTCAAGTCCTTCCACCAAATGTCAACCTTTCCTGAGAGGTTGTAAATAGCCATTCTAGCCTTTAACTGGTTAGAATAGTTATATATTTGGAAGTACTTCTTCATCCCAGATAACCAGGATTCAGCTTCCTCCCCCTTCTTAGTCTCTCCATTAAAGGTTGATGGTTTTATCTTTTTGAATTCCCTGGAAATCTCCTCATAAGGTTTGTATTTCCTCTTTTTAGTGTACTGATTATCATCACTACTGTCACTAGTAGAATGGTAATTTCATTGTTCACCAAACACTTTAGAGGATGAACTACTTTCAGTTTTAGTATGTTTCATCTTTTTAGATTTATTTTGATGACTTGTATCTTCTGATTTTGTTCTTCTACCCCTACCCTTAGTTTGAAACTTTTCAGTTAGGATCTGGTTAAGCTCTTCTTGAGCCCTCAGAATCCTTTCATTTTCTCGCTTTGTAGACTCCATTTCAGTTTTTAGGTCATTTACAGTTTGTAACAATTCTGAGGAATTGGTATTTAAATCCTCTGGTATAGGATCTCTTGGTAGATTTCCTGTTTCAGTAACTGGAGATTCCTCCTCTGCATACTCTTCCAGCCTTTCCATACCTGTTTGTTAAACTTCAGAAAACAATTCTCTGTTGGATAACATTTAAAATAAAAATACGTCAGCATAATAATTCAGTTTATTGTTTTCTAAAAGCTAGTTGGGATTCATCAAGGCCTAGTGTTTGAACCTTGTGCTCTGATACCACATGTCAAAACCCCAAATTTTCACAAAAAATTTAAAATTTTGAAATATTATAAAATGCTGAGACTGCAGTTTACTAACAGCTAACGGTTAGCAATAAAAGAAACAGTTAATAGATTAGTTTGCATAAACTCAATTATGTTAACTCAACAGTTTTTTTATTAACACAATCTTAAGTTTGACTTGCGCATTAATTCTACATTTGGTTTACTGATGAGTTCTATTTATGACAGTAGGTGGAATCCGACTTTGAATTCTGGGGCTTACTTAGCATTTATGCTAATGCAGATGGATTACTTGTTCTTATAGGTTTACAGGTATGAATGACCGAGTATCATTTTTAAATTCATAAAGCATCCTGCAATATTTATTTTTGCAATTAATGAGCTTAGATTATAAGCTGTTGTAATCCAACCTACTTCCATAAGGTAACACAGTTTGTTTTCTTCTGTTGCTATTGTAAACGAAGTTCAGATGATTGTATTTCTTCCTGTAGAGTATGTAGCGATAGTACTACTTCCTTTGGTTCTGAACAATTTAATTTATCTGCTTGATAATCTTTATTTCAATATGCATACCTTAGCAATTCTATATTGCATTTCTTGTATTAAGTTCTATCTAAGAACGACTTCCAGGGTTGGTGTTTTTCTTATAGAGCCAATCTTTTCATCTTATGTTAACCTCAGTAATTTGGTAAAAACGTAAAACTATATTCCAAGTAATGAGAAACTTCCACAACTTCTAAGATAAGATCTCATGGATCTGTATTAAGTAAAAGAGTTCATAGGAAAATGTTCTTACATTTCACTTTGCGATTACACAGTTTGCTAACAAAACTTTGCTAGTTGTCTAAGATTTATAAATATGAATAAACTAATTGTTTATCGACATAAAATGTTTTATTAATGTTGCATTTGCATAATACTTATAATCCTACTCAAAACAATGCTATGCAAAGTACTCAAGTTGAATGTTGTGTAATAATTAATACCACCATGAAAAGAACTGGAACTAATAGACAGTTATTCTTACCCCATTAACTAGACTATTTATAAGACAATGATTTCATAATTATCTTAAAATACTATTGATAACAACTTAGTTATTACACTACCTATATCACAATGATGATATTACTATATAAGCTTTGATGAGTTGTAACAAAAAAAAGGGGTTAATACCTATATAGGGATTATGCTTATTACTACGATAAATGTTTATATAATCTTTTAATATCTCCACAAGTTAATTATTAGTGAAAACTTACAATAGAGAAATATGATTCTCACGAGATTTACTAGAAAAATCTCGTATCATTGCTTACCAATAAAATATGCAAGGTTTCTTTTGGGTCATGAGGATATTAGGTTATAATATGTGTTATGTCAACGTTATCATAACGTTGCATACCCATGCCAATAATGAGCTATGCACCAAACGTTAAAACTATTATCGTACGATTTGAAACCCATGCAAACTATAATGATGTTTGATGAAATCATTTGGGAGATTAATTGATTATTATGGATCGCAGGTGACTATGGAAAGTCGACCCACTGCATAATTATATTGATGTGGCCACGTGGAAATTCCTTGGTCATGCACTGGTTGCATAAATAGTTGTCAACCCTAACCCTTGGCTTATTCGAATTCTGACATTTGCATTGGCCCTTTGGGCTGCTCTGCAAGCTCCCATGGCGGCAGTGAGTAGAAACTAGTTACAGAGGCTCCAATGCCGGTGTTTGTCATGTATTACTCCCTTGAGTTGGGTTTTGTTGCTCACCTCCACTGTGATTTCTTTATTTTGGTCAGAGTTCACTGCCCTCCTTGCACATGGCTTTACGGCCTACTAGTAACTCCTTTTTCTGCCCTTCTATCGTGGTCTGTCATTAGTGAAACCTTGAGCTTATTGTGTGTGATTGTGAAGCTCCTTTGTCGTAGGGTTTTTGGAGTTTAGTTTTCTTGCTTGTATGTTGGTGACAGTCCGACTCCATTCTTGTTGACTCCTTCGCAGCCATTACTCAGGCTTACCTACACCCCTGTTGTTTGTGTGAAAAGTACCAGAGTCCCATCGTCTCCATCCTCAGCGAGAATGAGCGTTTGGCTCTTTTTAAAGTTGGTTGTGGTGTTGTTATTCGTCCAAGGTTCCATCGTTTTCACTGCCAGCTGAAGTAAGTAAAAGAAAATTAAGAGCTATTACTATTTACGGTTCCTTCCTGCATAAGGGTTTTTGAATTTTAAATAACTCTAGTTCTTTTACAATGCAGGTTGGCTCATCTCCAAAGTTGACAGTCGTGTTGCACAGATAGCTCCATGAATAGTCCACGGTAAGCTTCGGTTTCAAACATGGTTCTTCCTGCTTGTACAGAATTTTGCAGTTGGAAGAAGTCTTGGCTGTGTTACACCCAGTACGGGGTTGTTGTTCGTCATTTTTATAGTTTTTTCTTTGGTTTAAACCCTTGATTTTTGCAAGGTGACTTTGGCTTTAAGCTGTGTCTTATAATGCTCCCCTCTTGGTTTAGTGAAGAACTTGCAGTTTTGTAATATTATGTTAATACTTATTCATACTCTAAAACAAGATGTAGGTACTCGGCTCTTAGCTGAGTTTTTGTACTCAGTTAATGTTTTGACTTACATTCGGCCTTCGGGTTCGTTGATATAATGTGAATATCTTTTTAGACAGTCTGTCTTTAGCTTTCATTCGTTTTCATTTATGTACTTTTATTTTATCTCTGTGTGAATGAATTAAATTCCTCCTGTTAATAATTATATAAAAAGAATTTAAGTTAATTACTTATCCTAGGTTACAACTGTAATGGTTTTTGCATATTAAATAATATTGGGTAACTTCGGCTCAGAATTACGAGCTAGGGTTTTTACCCTATTTAACTTGTAGGATAATAATTCCTTTATTGTTTTTAATTATTTTAGGTTACTGTTAACAGTATTTAAAACTATTCCAGTGACTCAAGGATTTCCAAAGTTAGGGTTTTTATGAAAGTAATCTCTATTTCTTTTTAAAGATTCCTTCAGTTTGTTTTAAATCAGTTCTTAATTTGTAAACAAAAAAGTTGAGTTAATCCTATTATCTGTAAGTACTATAATTTCTTAAACTTGTAATTGTACATACAGTTTGTTAATAAAGACAATGACCAGTTCGTATTAGTTTAATTCGTTCAGTAGTATTATATTTTATTAGCTTAACTATTTTCTTTTAAATTACTAGGAATTGAAATAAGGGTTTCGATCCTATCATTACTCCTTCATAAGTATAATCTGTTTGTAAAAGTTACAGGACAATTCCTCGTTAAAATACTTATTTAATTTAACATAGGTTACTATTGTATCTTAGTTGTTTTGATTATATAAAAATGTTGTTGGAGCTAAATAATTCTTTGTTAAGATATTCTTTATCTTTAGATTAATTTGTCTTTTAGAATTTATTTATGTTACTAAAACCTACCTAGGGTTCGAATAAATGCAGGATAAGTTCGTTATTATTATCAGTATAGAAATAAACTAAAAGAACCATACTTAATTCCTTGCTTAACATAATAAGATAAGCATTATATCTGAGTTGTTTCTATTTCCTCTGTTTCAGATTAATAATACAGTTTACAAAAGAAAGTACTGTGTAAAAGAAATAACTTACCTAATTGAACAACTCGTGAATATAATACATTCCTATCAGTAAAAATATTATGGCTATTTATTTTCTAGCATTCTTATTATAACAGTCTGGTTTAAACAATAAACTTAACTAGGCAGATTAATATTCTTTTCTGAAAACAACTATCTACAGAATATAAATGATTCCAATACTCTGAAATACATATAACTCTATTCGTATCATATTTATTTCTTATCCTTCATCTATTTTAAAATATACTTCCTGTGCTAGAGTATGGTCTGGTCCATTCCAGACGTGGAAAAAACACAGGTAGGATTGTTTTTCATCAACTACAGATTCAGCATTTCAAATAACTTAAGGATTACAATCTCTATCAGTTCACTACTAAACATTTAAACATCCATTAATCATTCAATTTCACATATAAACTTTAAACACAGCAATATAAAAGACTGTAGAACCTGTTTAAGCTGGACAACAATAGCGTTGGGAGGCCGTTCCTTCCTACCAACTCCTGGAGAGTGCTCAAACAGCGTCTCCTCAGGACCCCCGAGCCTGTTCCTGGTCTCCTTGGCTGAGAACTGGTGGAGCAGCAACAAAATACTAGTCCAATGACTTAGTAATATCTCTGCACTTAGTAGTAATATCCTTCAGCTAAAAAGCTGCACTAGATCACTATCTGTAGTTTACTCCTCAAACACCTTCCATAAATTCCCTTCCCATTGAAATCCTTTGAAGTACATTCACCTGAATGATTCTCTTCTTGGAATGAGCAGCCTCATCTCTCTTCAATGGGCATTTTTATTAAGATTTCCTAGGTCTTTTTGGGTTAGTTGTCATTAATTTAGCCACCTGCTCTGATCCCACTTTCTTGGGGGATCATGACCCCAAATGTAGGGAGGTTGCCACTTGCAACATTGGAAGTGTTTGAGGATGCTGCCACTTGTCTATTTTCTCTCCACCTAGTCTCCTTCACCAACTTGACCAGTAAACACTCTTTTAACAGCTCTACCAAGCTGCTGTCTCCACTTTTATTTATTTATAATTAAAATATTCATAATTACATTCAACACCCTTGACTCTGCTGAGTCATTAATTACAACTTAGCATGAAATTTAACATATTGTCTTGAAATAAAATTAAATATGATAATATCATTTTTTCAAAATTGGAGTATGTGACATATGTTCCTGTAGCAAGGATTTCTCCCTGATACAGGGGCATGAATGGATCCCTTATGCATATAGGGCGCAAGGGTAGGTTCTTGCTAATGGTGAAAATGCAGAAAAACAAAATGGGAATAGTAGAGACAGAATAGTAAACTAAGCTAAGATAATCTAAACAAGATGAAGTAAATGGAAAGAACAGTAAACTAAATCTAATGGAAGAAAGAAAAAAACGAAGCTTTGGTGAACCCCTCTGCAAAAAATGGGTTAGGGTTCCGCCTCCTTAAAACCTGTAAACAAACCTAAGCTCTAATGGACAACTTGCAAAAACAATGTTAAATAAAACCTGCAAATGGAATAAGAGTTAGAAAACAAAGCATGTTAAACAACTAAGAATAAAAAATAACACATGGGTATACCTTCTCTTGGGTGGAAATGGTCCACCATGCCCTAGCTCATGGGAGCACCTCTCTTGGTTGGGGAGCAATGGCTCAAATGGAAATGGAGATGGAGGGAGTGTGGGTGGCTTGAGAGGCAAATGTGTCTCAAGGCATCCATGGGAAGCATAACAATATGCAAGGGAGAAGTGTTTTGAGAGTGACCCCCCACCCTCCTTTTATAGCTTTTCTAAGGGGTTTTAGGGTTTTAATCCCTTAGTCAGGGCTTTAGCCCCTTTTTTGGGCCTTTAGTCCCTTTCGCCCTAAATTTAGCCCCTTTTAGGGTTTTATCCCCTTTTTTAGGGATTTAGCTCCTAGGGGGCTATTTTGGGCTCCTTTTTGGGGTTTTTAGTCCTTTTTCTTCATCCTTAGGCTATTTTGGAGTTGTGGGGGTCCAATGGAGGGTGTTATGGAGTGATATGAAGGTTGTGAGATGGTGTCCTTGGGTGGTGTAGGCCATTGAGAGCTATGTGGGGGATTTTTGGGTTAACAAATTGCCCCCTGATGTGTGAGGGCAGGAGCTCAATGTATGGCCGACATACATCATAGGATTTTCTATGTAGAGGTGGTGCTTCCGGGGCTGGGGCATGGTGGCTTTTGGTTTTGTATTAATATGGTTGCCATCAATGGGTGAGATACAATAAATGTGTGACATGTATATGGATGAGGCGGGCATCCCCATGCTCGTGCCAATGTCAAAAGAATCATTTCATCTAAGCTCTAAAATACAGGAGCCGATCATGTACAACTGATGTTACAATGCTGGTTGCCTCCATGTGAGGCTAAATACAATACTGAGCTAGTACATTGGACCCATGGCATTCTCATGGAGTGCTATATCTTCATGAGTGATGGTCTGCTGAATTTGGTACATAGCTATGTGGACTCGCTGATTGAGAGTCAGAGTCTCTGTGGTACAAGTATGCTGCATCAATCATAAAGCTATATTGAAGCACTGCTGGGGCTTCTGCACACTGTTTCCAACGCATCCCGGAAATCACAAGGGACATAAACTATTTAGGTCCCTCAAGTGGACTTCATCAATGTTCTAGAGTGGGGTGACATCCGGGGTCTTCGACCAAGTATTGTGCAGAACAAACCCTGTACGAATCTCAATGATGCG
>LPNX010799977.1:14667-75094 GCA_001517045.1 Pseudotsuga menziesii | reverse complement strand
TCAACCATTTTTGAAACGGGGGTAAAAATAGCTACTAAAATTAGGAGAGAGAAAAACGAGAACTGTGTCGAGTTCTCGTTTCATAGTATAAGTGGTTGGCAAGGCGGGATGACAAAATCTGGTCTTTTATGGGAAGAACAGATTCCACACTATGGTTTAAAGTGAAGGGGGTAAAACTGAAGGCAGTCTTACAGATCTCTCCGTCATCGTGTAAGTGGTGCCAGAATAGATCAGGTGGATTTTCCACAAGCGATGAGATGGAAGGGAAACTGGTGCTATAGATCATGTAAATGGTATTGGTTGTTGTTTTTGTGGCCTTGCCCCCAGTCTCTGTTGGAGGAAGAGGGGCAGGCCTGGAGACAAGAGGATTCTCTGATGGACCTGGAGGTAGGTGCAACATCATCTCAATTGGATGGACATGAGTCAACACATCCTGGGGCCTCAGAGGTACAGTAGGTGGTTCAAGGTACCAAAGAGGATCTCCTAGTGTGAAATCCTATAGATGGAGGGTTTCCAAGGTAGACTTACTCATGATCCTGGATGGTAGGAAAAAGAAAAAGGATCATGTTGATCGGGAATGAACCCCATTGTTTCCCTGGTAACTGAGGTCGAGTTTACAACTCAGGTTGCGGCTGTGGCTACGGAAACAATGGAAGAGACAGGTCTGATGGACCGTCAGTGATGGTGGAGACAAGCGGGTCAGTTGAACTAGACATCATGTAAATGGACATGGTGTCTGAAAAAGGTGGTGGTGGGTGAACTTCTTTGATCAAGGTGATCTCAGACTCAAGGGAATGGTGACAGAGGTCAGCAAGAGCCATTCGAAATTCGGGTAGGTCTTGGCAATGGTGGGAGTAATGTCCATACAAGCCGCAAAGGGCACAAGCATGGTTTGTCCTCAATGCCTTGTTCCTGACTACTGGCGTGGTTGGGAGTTCAACCATGGGAATGTTTTCATTTATATCCATGGCATCCAGATGCGCATGGATCACTGGGATTTCAGGGCAATTCTGAGTTGGATGGCCCTATTGTTCGCAGACAACACAAGGTGGGACTTGTCATGGTTCTATGGTGGCTTTGGTATTCTTTCCCTTGGCCCTCTTGGGTTGGGGTGGTGCAGGTGTGGGTGTGGTGGTTGGCTTGTGTGGACCAGGTGGAGGGTGAGACTCAATCGCAATAGGTTTCACCGGGGTTAAGACAACCTAGGGCATTACTAGTTGAGCTGGTGAATCAAGGTACCACACTCGGATCCCCAACATAAAGTTGGGTAGGCTTAAGGTGGCCATGACCGGCTTGATCATGACACCAGGTGGGGGGAAAAGGAATGGAATTATATGGATTGGGGATGAGCCCACATAACTCCTGGTTGGTTACATGTGGGGGTGCAGTTGTGGTTGCAGCTGCGCGTAACGCTGCTGCTACAGGTGATGTTGCGGCTGCGGACGATGTTGTGGTTGTAGTTGGGGCTGCGGCTGCGGTTTTTGTTTGGGTGGAGTTGTGGTAGATGAGACCATGCACAAGTTCGCAGTTTCCTTTTGTGTCAGTGGTGGTGACATTAACAGAAAAGGAGTCGTCATGGAGGTATCAGTAAACAACCCAAGGCCCATATTCAACAATGGGGAGGCTGGTGTTTTTTCAACCATGGTGTTGGTTGTAGGAACGACATTAGCGTGTGTGGTCACCCCTTGTGGCTCAATGGTGGTGATGTTAGGGATAACATTGGCAGGTGCTGTTAACCCTTGCGGATCATGGTAGGTGAGCTGGTCAAACGTCACAATCTTCCCTTCGTGGGGGAACATCATGAGATGGAAGACAGTTGATGCGACGGCTCGCATGGCATACATGTAACTCCTTCCCAGGAGGAGGTTGTAATCCAGTTGAGCGTTGACAAATTCGATTTCAATCAGGACTGTCTTCCTGGCTAACGTGATGGGGACATGGGAGAGGATTCCTTGGGCTTAAGTGGGATGTCCATCATAATCCCACAGAGTTGTGGAGGATGGTTGTAGAATTGGTGATCCAAGCTTCTACCAAACCAAGGTAGAGATGACGCACGCGCATGCTCCCTCATCCACTATGCATCGGTGCATAGCCAAGTTCCAGATGGACACTGAGATTTGGAAGGCAATAGTGGAGGGCATGCGCGGCTCTCCGTTCTCTGTGTCAAACATGATTAACTTGGAGTTGGAGGGGTCTACTTCCCCTAGAGCGGCTAGTAAGGCTTTCCGCTATGTTGGGCATGTTTTAAGTATCTCAAGAGTGGACATGGCGGTTGGCGTTTGGGCCAAATCATCCACAATGCTATAGCTGACTGCAGCTCTAGCTGTGGAATTATTGGCAACTCTGTGTTTGGGGGGGCATGGGAACGGGGGTAACTGAAGAGGCAGGTTGACTGTCTTAGACGTGGATGCTGCTGATGGGTCAGCAGGTTTGGTGGTGGTACCGTACTGATTTCATCTATTCTGTAAGTTGACCTCTTCTGTCGTCATGGCTAGCAGGTGGTGAATACTTGTTTCAGTCATGGGAGGTGCCCCTGGAGCGTTGGGATTGGGTTGGGGAGGGGGATCAGTGGCCACCAATCCTTGTACTGGTAGTGGGTTTTGAAGCACCATGGTGGGAGGTCCTTGAGGTGTCGGGTTTGGTTGTGCTTGGTTTGTAGCATTAGCAGCCTGTTGGGCCTCGTTTCGAATGGCCTTCTTCGCATGACCCATGAAGGGACATTCGGATGTATAGTTCCCATAGACCTCACAGAGTGTGCATGGTTGGTTTGTGCGTAATAGAGCATTGCGTCTTGGTTCATTTGGTCGCGGGGGGTTCTGGGCTGGCTAGTTTGCCATGGCATTGTTGGGAGGATTCGGTTGTTCACTGCCTCCTTGTGGTTGTTTATTGCCTTGGTTGTGGGGCTGGTTTTTTCTAGCTTACCCTTGTTGATTGTTGGGGGTAGGCTGGTTGGGACGGTTTTGCTGTGAAAACACTTGTCCCAACGGAGCGGGTGAAGCGGGGGTGGGGGCTTGAACTTGTTGGACTGGCAGTGCGACGATTGTGGGCATTTTCCCCACATACTACTGTGCTGGCCAAGCCATGGCTTGAGCCTGTTGCGGTGGCACAGGTTGTGCATAGGAAGTCGTCGCTCAGGACGGGGATACCATTCTAGCATAGTCCGGAGCTTGGTTTTGGTAAGCAACATTAGTAGTGTTGCTTGTTTGTGGTGTAATGGCAGGTGGTGTCGGTCAAGGCTATGGCTATTGGGAGACTGACCTTATGATGTCGCTCGCAGCGTGGGATGCCCCCAGTGCGTCACGGTAGGAGGCACTCGGACAGGGAGTGTCTGGAATGACAGTGTACAAGTATCCAGACTGAGAGTAGATCAAATCAAATTGTTGAGCCTTCAGTATGGCCTCTTCTTCAGATTGGGGACGTTCGGATGCGACGTCCTTTGCGATGGCCGGGAGCAAAGTCTTAAGGAACCAATCCAAGAAGATCCTGTCATCTAGTTGGATTTTGCATAAGCTACGGCGTCGCCGCCACTCATGGATATGGTCAGTTATGTGAGTGGCGGTGCTTTGACAGCAGGATAGCAGGATCTCCACCCCTTCGTCATATCTGACAGGGAGTTGGAAATACTATAGGAACATGAAGGCTAGGGAGTTGAAGTCTGGGTACTTGGCTTGTGGTAGCTTGATGTACCATTTGGCTGTGGCACCTGTAAGGGTGCGTTGGAACAACCTCAGCCTGATGGAGTCGTCTACAATGCTGTTGGATGAACACCATATATGGAATGTCATTATGTGGTTTTGGGGACATTCCCCTGCTTTGCCTTCAAACTTGGGGATGTCTGATGGTAGCTTAGTTGGCATAGGTGGCCAAAAATCTTGGTGGCGGATGGGGTTGTTTGTTAATCTAGCCAAATCAGGCAAGTTCAGATGAGCCATGAAGGGCAGATTTGACCCCAAGTTGATGTGGGATGGGGCTGCGATGGGGGTGGGGTTTGCAGGTGCATAATGCATCTGCATGGCTGGGGGTGCTTGCGGTGGAACCATTGCAGATGGGCCAATGCCCCCAAGTGCTGTGGGGGGGGCGGTATGGGTGGCGGGGGCATTGCCCCCATGTATGAGAGTAGGGGCAATGTAGGTGGATGGTGCACTGCCCCCCTGTGTGGCAGGAGGGGTAGTGTGTGTGGAGGGGCCACTGCTTTTGTGTGTTACGACTGGGCCAGCTTGGCTGGTCACTATGGGTGGTGGCAGTTGGCTAATGACAGTCTGCATGACTGTGCTTGGGCCACTTGCCAAGTTGTGGGTGACAAGTTGTGATGTGGACATGGGTCCACTTGCTAAGGTTAGGCCAAAAAATGGATCTGGGTTCGCACTAGCCATGGGGCTTGATGGTGAGGTGTGGAGGTCTGGTTCAGACTGATATGGGTTTGAATTAGAATCAGAGCCTGTGTGGGCCTTTGATGGTGTGGGAGATCACTGGGAATGGCTTTGATGGTGCCAATTGAGTGTTCTGAATGGTGGTGGTTCGCCTCTTAGGCGTGAGGAAGAGCATGGAGGATCAATTGTGTTTGATTTTGTGTGTGAAACTGGTGGGTGTGAGATTTGGACCCCAGTTTCAGTGGCTTCCTATTGGCTGAAGGTGGAATCTCGGCCACCAAGACTGCCAGAAGACAATGCTTGTCTTGTTCCTCATAGGTGCTTCTACTCAATCGAAAGGGGTCATTGCCCGTTTCGCTTGGCAGTTCCTCTCAGCGACCAACTACTTTGGGGTTCATGTGGTACTCCTCACAATGAGTTTCTGGGCAAAGCCCAAGTACTTCCCACAATTGAAGCAGTCAGGGACTTATGTCCTCAAATACTGCAGAGTTGTTTTGACTTAGTGTAAATTAGTAGATATAAAGGCTCACTCAGTGTCATGAACTGAGTTGGGTTAATTAATTGGTATGGTGTATTTGTTTGGTTGTTTTTTCTGGTATTTGGTTGCTGCAATATGGTTTATGAATTCATCATGGTAGAGTTCATGTCATTGTGGTTGTGTATGTAAGCATAAATAAACAGAAATTGTAAACAAGTACAGTGATTAACCCTGAACATTTGCTGGCCTAACTAGATGTCTTCCTCACAGTGATATTCCTCTTCAACCAAGAGAAGGTGTTGGGTTCTCAACACAATGGGACTAAGCCCATCCGTAGATCCTCAGGTCACCTCCCGGATGCTAGGTTGGTCAACAGAGAGGACGCTTAGCATCGTGAGAAGCCCTCCTTCTCTACCCCCTCTACCTTCCAGGTCACCCAGTTTTAGTGGTTTGGAACAATATCATGGAGTGCCTAGATCTATACGAGCTTGTCTTTCGTCGTATCCCAGAATACCCTAGAGGGTGATGACTGGGTAGAGGAGGAAGGGGGAAGCAAGATGGTTGATTTTAAGTTGATTTTAGTTAGACTAGGTTCATTTTATTAAACCATAATGATTTACTTAACATTTACACATTGTTCATGAAATAAAATGCAGAAAATAAAAATAGAAACTGAAATTAAAAACCCCAAAAATGGGTCGTGCACCTGTAAAAGTCTCGTTTTTGTGAATTGGATTCTGATCAAACCGTGAAAGATTACCTCAAACGGTTGAAAACCCACTTCGAAAATGGTCCCTTTTATCCCCGCACAAGGGCAGATTCACAAATGGCTCAACTGTTTGGGCAGAAAACGAGCCTGAACACAGGTGGATTTTCAGAAATTCGGTTCAACCGTTTTTGCACACTTGAGTGATTTGCAAACCATAGAATGGCCAACAGTAACTGGTACTGTGGCCAAATGGGATTGGATTGGCCTTGAGGAGGCTCAAAAATAACTAGAAATGTACATAAACAAGAATCTAAGACAGATTTAACATGAAATTTCTGAAAAACTAGGGCAAAAATTTTGAAAACTTGAGAATAAAAAGTTTGGCCCAGGGATCTTGTGGGATCAACCAGGTATGGTCGCCAGTTCTATATCAAGGATTCCCCCCTACTACAGGGGTAGGAATGTCTCCCTTATTCCTATAGGGCACAAGGGTAGGTTCCTGCTAATGGTGAAAATGCAGAAAAATGAAACGGGAATAGTAGAGACAGAATAGTAAACTAAGCTAAGCTAATCTAAACAAGATGAAGTAAATGGCAAGAATAGTAAACTAAATCTAATGGAAGAAAGAAGAAAACGAAGCTTTGGTGAACCCCTCTACAGAAAATGGGTTAGGGTTCCACCTCCTTAAAACCTGCAAACAAACCTAAGCTCTAATGGAGAACCTACAAAAACAATGTTAAATAAAACCTGCAAATGGAATAAGAGTTAGAAAACAAAGCATGTTAAACAACTAAGAAGCAAAAATAACACATGGGTATACCTTCTCTTGGGTGGAAATGGGCCACCATGCCCTAGCTCATGGGAGCACCTCTCTTGGTTGGGGAGCAATGGCTCAAATGGAAATGGATATGGAGGCAGTGTGAGTGGCTTGAGAGGCAAATGTGTCTCAAGGCATCCATGGGCAACATAACAATATGCAAGGGAGAAGTGTTTTGAGAGTGACCCCCCACCCTCCTTTTATAGCTTTTCCAAGGGGTTTTAGGGTTTTAAGCCCTTGGTCAGGGCTTTAGACCCTTTTTTGGGCCTTTAGACCCTTTTTGAGGGCTTTAGCTCCTAGGGGGCTATTTTGGGCTCCTTTTGGGGGTTTTCAGCCCTTTTTCTTCATCCTTAGGCTATTTTGGAGTTGTGGGGGTCCAATGGAGGGTCTTATGGAGTGATATGAAGGTTGTGAGATGGTGCCCTTGGGTGGTGTAGGCCATTGAGAGCTATGTGGGGGATTTTTGGGTTAACAGTTCCCCCAAGTCTTCCCATCACAAGTGCATCCTTCTCAAGCATTCCTAATGAGTGTGCTTAGATTCCCTTGGTTTAGTCAATCAAAGGTAATGTTGGTCAAATAAGGTAAGACTACACTCACTTCAATGGATTTGCATGTCCAAATCGTGCACCCAAGGCAACCCCAAGTCTTATAAGGGAAACATGAATGATTCAACACTCCATTCATTTATCCATCATGCAACATATAGCATCATGATCTTCCTCAACAGCCCTATGTGCCTGCCCAATTGTGCACCTATTTCCAATTACAAGTAGAGGCCTTACAATATGCTTTTTAGTTTATTATTTAAATTTGTTTAATATTCAAGTTATTTTTTTTAAGTATTATTTATTAATTATCAATTTATATTTTATAAATATAATTATTAACTATCAATTTATTATGAGTTTCAATCATTTATGTAACGTTCATAATATTATGTGATATTTAAAAAGTGAAGATTGAATAAATGACTTGTTTGTTTATTGTTCCTTTTCAAGGCTGGTTTTGCAACCAAATCTTTGGGTGTTGAGGCTAAGGGGGAAATACGAATTTATGGTAAAGTCTATTGGAATGGATTATATATAAAGATGAATTTCCATAGGGCCTACCTTATATGTTTATGTTTATATATGGTATTTGTTTTTATGATATTTAAATATGTTTATGACAAATTTGCAAAAATCATAATGATTTAGGAAGAAAATAAGAAGTCACTAAAGACAAATGACCCAATAATTCTATGCATGATAAGTATAGGCAAAGTGAAGTCTTAGGGCCCTTTTTAAGGGGCATGCTAAGGGGACTCGAGGTTCTTTGGGGTTGGATCAATCATTTTTATTGATATCCCACATTACTTTTGTCTGCAATATATGTTGGGATTGGGATCAATAATTGGGAAGAACTCTACACTTTATTGATACGTCTAAAGACAACACATGAAAATGGTATAGATCATTCACAAGTTTTGGGTACTTATTCAAAGCTTGTGATAGAGTGGGCCAACCCAAACCATAATATTGGCAATTTACACCTTAAACCTTTTATGAATCAAATTTAGAGGTAAAATATAATTTCCATTATATTTCCTTCACATATTTATATAGAGAATTCAACACTAACACTGATAGCTTATCCAAGGATGCTCTACTCTTGCAGGAGGGTACCTTTACTAAACAAGTCTTCATAGGAAACACTCTCTTACTAGCTTCAAAATCTCACTTTTACTAATTTTGTTTATATTTGGAGTATGTTTGAAGCTTATCATGACATTTGGATATATAGAATACCATGAAGTTTTTTGGAGCTAATATTTACAAAAAAATATTATATTTGAGTTTGAAAAACTATAATATGTCAAAATAAGGAGTGCAGTTGCAAAGACTAAGAGGGTTCATTTTCTTTAAAAATCTCTTTTTGATAAACAATATATATTTGATTTCAAACTCTAAATTATCAATAAAATGATTTTTTTTCTTGAAAAAAATTAAATGATAATTTAAACTATCTACATGAATGGTATGGTATTAATCCACCATTTTATCCCTTTTAAATCAAAGATGAATATTTTTTCTTATTTAATATATATATAATAAAGGTTAATGCATTAACTTAGGTTAACCAACTTTATAATTGATGTGAAAACCTAAATGAGATCTTGTTATTGAGGAGAGAGGAGAAAAGTGATTATATTGAAAAAATATAAAAGAAAATGATGAAGGTTTGGTTAAAATAAAAATTTGAACTTAAATGGAAACCTATAAGAAAATATGAGGAAGAATAATCTTTGTGTGTTATTCATGAATTGAAAAAGTCTAAAAGTGAAAAAGTGATTAAATTAAGTTAAAGATATTTTGAAAAATAATAATATAAAATTAAAAAAAAATAATCAAAATTTTATTAAAACAAAATTTTTAAATTTAATTAAAAACATAAAAAATTAAAAAAATAATTTTTTATAAATTTATTTTTTTCTCAAATTTATAAAATATAAGAAACATAATTTTTCTTAACTTTTTAAATAGATAAACAACAAAAACTAATATAAAATATTAAAATGAAATTATATTTTCTTCAAAACATATTATAGAAACCCAATACAACATAAAACTTAATAACGCTAAATGTCATAATTTTATTTCAATTCACTTCCATTCCATTTTTAATTTTACTTAATTCTCTTTCCTATGAGGTAAGGTTCATCTTATGGCCTTTTTTTAAGAGAAATTATTAATTACTTAAAGTAATGACATTATGAAGATCTTCTTACCTTTTTTTTTTTCAATTGGAAATATGTCAACACTTGCATGGCCAGAATTACATGTCTAGTCAATCCATAACATAACATAAGGGCTTAACAATAGCATCATTGTAACATCCCTAAAAATTTATAAATAAATAAAAAATTGTTTACTATATGTAACTTTACAAATTGCTAGGAAATAAACTCCAAGAGACATTATACTTCATTTACTCCCTCTGTCGTGATGATAATGGCTTGAATTATATTATGCAAGACTCATGTGCCTATGTTTAGTGTTTATCATTAGCATGATTCATTTTACGACTTTTTGTCGATATTATGTCATACATTCTCGTTGATACTATTTTGTGACAATAACTGCTTTTAAAGACTGTTGGTTGCAAAGTCATAAAATTGTTTGTCGTTCCTTCAATTTGTTCCACTCATGAGCTGTTAAAGGAAAAGGTCATAGTCTTACTTAGTCTTTAAGACTAATGCATGAACCTTCATTTTCCCTTTGTGCAGGTGGATGAGATCACCCTTAAGTTTTGCTAAGGAACAATCCTACACTACAATGCAACAAAGCGATAAGCAAAGGTGGTCCACCTTGGTTTGGAAAACAACCTAAACCTTAACCCAGTTTTTGATCTTCATACTATATATTATACCATATCTATCCTTAACATGCAAACGTCCTAACCAATTATACACTATATGCCTAAACTATATCATACGCCTTGAAATACCTTAACCTTGGATAAGACATATCGCAAGCAATACGATAACTTTTAACTGTACCATATGTTATAAAATCCATAGTGGGGGACATTATGCCTAAATTTTTGGTCTTTGGTTATGATGCGTCTGTTGGCATAAACCTTGGAGCAAAATTGGTGAAAACGATATGCAAAGAACGTGACATAAAATCATCCACATGCAGGCCATGTGGTCGCATTAAAATATCTAGTTGGAGGCAAATGGACAGGGTGCAAAACCCTAGGGGTTTAATGCATCTTGATGGCTGTGTTTGTCCTTTTGATAGGATTCCGTTTGATGTTAGTTGTTCTCTCATTTTTGCACTTGGCCTCTGGATGTTTGAATTCGTTGTTCTTTTGTCTGTGAACAGATAGGGAGGAGCCAACAATCTTGGCCCTTGACACCTTCTGAACCTATCCAAGATTGAACAGTTTGTCGGTGGAGTTGGTAAACCACGTTTTAGTGAAGTTTGGGTCACTCTGGTTGGATTTAAGAATGTCGAGAAGGTAAATACTTCATCCACATTTCCACTATTGTTTTTATCTCTTTGTATAAGGTTTATAAAACTATTGTTTAACTCTCGGGATAATGCGTGTGTAGGAGATAACCAAAACGACTCTCTGCGATGAGGGTTTTGGTTGGATACTGGCTGATAAAATCTTGCAGCTTGTAATACTTATGGATTCACCTTTCAAGGCTCTTTGGAACAAAACTTGGTGTCTTATTGTGTGTTGATCCCCATAGTTTTGGGGATTCATATCTGCGCCTGTTGTCGGTGTGAAAGTGATAATTTCCTTTGGTAATATTATGAACTTGATACTATAAGAGGTTTTCATCGCCTGTGGAGTCATAGAGACTATGCCACTTTTATAACCAGATGTTTAATGTATATCTATTACAGTTTTGCTACTCATTTTGAATATTGTAAGGGTTTTATCTTGTAAGAACCCGTGAGGGCTTTGCATAACTCCAAGATTAATCCTTGTAATACTGTAACTTCTTGTTATTTAAAACAATGTTGCTCTGTGAAATAGATATTCTATATTTCAGGTTTCTTTTATAGTTTGTATAATTTATAAAAAATGTAGCCGTGAGGCCTTTGTATCATCTTGCTTGTATTTAGAAAGGGTCATAAGGCCACTGTCAGTGATGTCTATTGCCATTTGAATCCAGCAAGGGTTTTTCTTATGGTTTAAAAGACCCGTGAGGGCTTTAATGTTTATAAACATGCCATAGTACTGTAGCTTCATTCTTTAAACTATTGTAGAAAATGTTTGAAGTTACTCTATTTGATTATTAGCTTGTTTATTGTTTTACAGTTTGTATTTAAAATATGACAAGAGGTCCTTACTACCGTATTTGATTTGAAACGAGAGCCGTAAGGCCTCTATCAAAAGATATTGACTGTTACCAATCTCTAGCAATGTTGTGAGGGTTTATATATCCAATTTGATTTTACTTGGGGCTTCATCTCTGCGCTTGTTGTCGGTGTGAAAGTGATAATTTCCTTTGATAATATTATGAACTTGATACTGTAAGAGGTTTTCATCGCCCGTGGAGTCATAGAGACTATGCCACTTTTATAACCAGATGTTTAATGTATATCTATTACAGTTTTGCTACTCGTTTTGAATACTGTAAGGGTTTTAGCTTGTAAGAACCCGTGAGGGATTTGCATAACTCCAACCTTAATCCTTGTAATACTGTAACTTCTTGTTATTTAAAACAATGCCGCTCTGTGTAATAGATATTCTCTATTTTTGGAATTATTTTATAGTTTGTATAAGTTATAAAAAATGTATCTGTGAGGCCTTTGTATCGTCTTGCTTGTATTTAGAAAGGGTTGTAAGGCCACTGTCAGTGATGTCTATTGCTATTTGAATCCAACAATGGTTTTTATTGTGGTTTAAAAGACCCGCGAGGGATTTAATGTTTATAAACATGCCATAGTAATGTAGCTTCGTTCTGTAAACTATTGTAGAAAATGTTTGAATTTACTCTATTTGATTATCAGCTTGTTTATTGTTTTACAGTTTGTATTTAAAATATGACCAAGAGGTCCTTACTACCGTATTTGATTTGGAACGAGATTCCTAAGGCCTCTATCAAAAGATATTGACTGTTACCAATCTCTAGCATTGTTGTGAGGGTTTATATATCCAATTTGATTTTACAGTTCATTGCTTTCGCAATACTGTTCTATAGCTGTGATTCCTTTTTCTTGTTGCATTCATTTCTTGAAAAGGGTCATGGAGCCATTTGTCAATAAGTTATTATTGTTTAACGTTTAATTACTTGTAAACTACTCTCAAAACTTGCAGGTTACTTGATGTATAAATAAGTTATAAAACAATTTAGGGTTTCGTTGTTTTGTTTATAAACTTTGAAGCGACCATGAAACCTTATAGGACTGTAATGTACAGGACATGAGATTCTTATCTTATTGCACTTATTTTGAAAAAGAAAAGGCCATGGAGCCGTTGTTGATATAAAATCTCTATTATCTTAATGGGTAAAACTCATTGTAGTTTTATTTTCTTTTCCAGCAATGGTTAACAGGCCACAAAATGCATGAATAATTTTATTAAATGATTAAGCCCTAAGGTTGTTGCATCTTTTCTTCTGTGAATGAGGCCATCACATATAAACAATACCAACATGGCTTACAACCTATAATTAGTGTTGTAGTTTCTCGATAAACTTGATTTGGTATTAATAATTAATAGTTAAGAGACTGGGCTATGATTCCCTTATAAAGAACTATTGTGAAAACTAGCTCAATTATTACTTTTAATTTGGAGCTTTGATTATCCTAGATAATTCTAGGATTTGATTTATGAGGATAGAACTTGGACCTAGAAAAATTATTGTAAATGCAAAATAATGAGTAGGAAATTGGATCTGAACATTAGATTACTTATAAGTTCCTTTTTAGGTTTATTTCTGTATAATTTTATTTTCTATTACTGGTTCCAACCCTAATTAGTTTACAGAGCTATCGAAGAGTTCTGTTCTTAATACGATTTATTAGTTTCACACACACACACACACACACACATATATATATCCTCGTATCTAAATAACTCTATTAAAGTAGTCTCTGTATTTGTTTGATATAGGACTTTTACAAGTCTTTACTCATATATAGATATTTATTTGATTCTAAACTTAGACTAACATAAATAATACCACTAACACTAACATTTTAGTAGTTTGTAAAACTAAGGTAAAAATACTGTAGAGATACTCTAAAGCTGATACAAATCAGAAAGAAGAACATCATTTAGGCTACGAAATACTTTACATAAATAACTAAATCAGTAAATTTAACCTTTAATTTGAGTAAACAGAAATGTAGTTTTTCTAACAGCTTCTAGATATAGAGTTCATAACATATCCAATCATCCTACTTAAAGTTACTGAGCATAATTTCACTTAGAAGTACAGGTTCAGAATTAAATAACAGTTGAACCTGGATAATATGCAGAAGGGGAAGAACACCCAAGGAAGACTGTTCCACCCAACCGTCTCCTAAAGTAGCCAAATTGCTTACTTAGGACCCCCGATCCTGTTCACTGAACCACTAAGACGAATATCAATGGATAATAGCCCACACAACAACTTGTTGTAACTTAACACTCATTAGCAGACTTAACTCAACAATTCCACTTTAGTTATCCCCTCATCAAACTCCTTGTGTGCCTGAATTTTTTAGTTTTGCAGCAATCACAAGGTACATTCTCTTGAAACATAATGAGTATTGAGCCTCCTGCTCAATTTGATGGTATTTATAAGATTGACTAGGTATTTGGGTTAGTTCTGGAATTAAATGAGCCATTAGTTCAGTTCCCACTCTGAGGGAACATGACCACATCTTTAGGGGTTATGCTTCCTGCAACAATTAGAAAGTGAAATGCTAGTGCTGCCACTTTTCAACCAGCCTTCTACAACGGCTCATTCCTCCTAGTGGGTTAGTGAACACTTATTTAACAGTCTCCATTGGATAGGTGTCTCTTCTATTTAATTATTAAAATAAATAATTCTTCAATTACAGTCATCTTTGACCACCTGGTCATAAAAATTTACAATAAATTTAACATATTTTTTTTTGAAATAAATAATAAATATTTATTTTTTAGTTCCAAGTGTGTTAAAATCATGTCTCTTACAAGAATTGAACCTGGGTGGAGAGGGTAACAATTTCCTCTTACCACCCAAGCAACATCCAATAGACAAATACTTTCTTACTCATATTAAAATACTCTATAAGCAAATTAACCAATATATATCTAGCAACATTGCATTTAACGTCGCTAATGTTGAGATATAGATTATTAAATTAAAATTCAATACTTTTAACACCAACGAATTTAATATCATTACTATTAAGATAAAGATCATTAAATTAAAATTCAATCATTTTCTTTACAACAAGATCAAAAATAATAAACCTAAGAACTAGGTAAGAACCATTGCACTTCGCTTAGTTGAATACTACGTAATCTTAAATCTTAGCTCGCTATCATAATTATATCTCCACTAAAGATAGAGATAGAGATAATGTGCGGTTTGTCCCCATGACAAAATAATGGAGATGGAAGCGAAGATCATCACGCCACAGGCAGTAGAATGCGGTCACATGAATGTAAAGCCAAACACTAGTCGCTTGTGGCGTCCACTCATGCGAAACTACATAGAAATCACGGTGGGCGTCATAGATAGTGTTCCAGTTCATAAGCGGTGGGACCTATGCAACAAAGAGCCAATGGAGGTCGTTAAATGGTTTTATGGGGTGGCTTAGAAAAGGGTGGGGCCTGTGGTTCCCTGTGGTCAATTAACTCTTTGACGGTGGGAAGTAGCACATGTGATGGCCACCCCATGTTGACTTTTGTTACCCTAGAACTAATTTATTTTTTTCTTGCCCATTCCCCAAGGACTCATTTAACACATTCATGATGGCAGATTTAATACTACATTGAAGACAAGACCCAAAGTCAATTGATGTTAGTTTCAGTTCTTAAAGTAGGTATTGTTATCTTTCTTACCTAGGTTCAATTTTGTAATGACATGCTTGATGATGGGAAGGAGCACATGTAATTGCTTGTACCCCATGTGGACTTTTGTTACCCTTGACCTGAGTGCTTTTTTGTTTTCCAATTACCCAATGACTCATTCAACACATCCCTGATGATACATTCAATACATTGAAGATTAGAAAGTCAATAGGTTAGTTTGGGTTGTTAACTTTCTTACCCAGGTTCAATCTTCATAATGACATACTTTTTTTTCCAGAAGAAAAATAGTTGTTCCTTGTTATTCATATTGAATCAAAGGTAACTGGTTACATCAGCATGATATAAATATCATTCATAAACATAGTCAAATACAATTCAAAAACTAACAAGAGCAGTCCAACACAAAGTCAATGGGTACTGTAGGAGTCATCTGAGGTGTATGAGTCACCCTTCCATCTGTCCGCTCAAGTAGAGGGCTAACTATCCAAAGCTGTCCAAAGAGAAGATAATGAGAGCCCAAAAAATTGATCCAGGGAAGGGCTCACGGAAGTACTAAAGTCAAAACACATAGAGGTGTCAATCATAGGTATCTAAAAGATACACCATACAAAAAACAAGACCATACTAAAAGAAACCAAAGAGGTTTGTGGAGTAGGCTAAAAGAAGCCGAAGCTCGTCTAAAATAGTTGGAGCGAATCTTCCCCAATAACTAGCCCTTCATAATATTCTGTGAAGGATAGTAGGCCTGCTGCCATTTGGAGCACTTCCTTGGATAAGATATATGCTCTCTCATTATATTCTCTATAGACATGTTGGAATTCAATAGAAGAGAAATGTGTGAAGAGTTCATTTATGTTTTCACACCAAGCCTTCTGATCTAGAGTAGTGAGAGTAGAAATTCCCTTTGCCAAGTTGATTATGACTTATGAGTCTCCATATACATGCAACGATGGGAGCCCAATTTCTTTTGTGAATAACATAAGAGCCCAAAGGGCCAATTGCTCTGCTCTTGTTTTGGTACTCTTACCACATCCCAACATGATGTAGAAAAAATGTGTCTGATTGATCAGTAAGTATATACCAACACCCCCAATATGATTTGCAGCAGCACCATCAAAGAACCTTGTAGGATATGTAAGGATTGGGGCAATGCCAATTTTCCCGATCCTAGATTTCTGCTATGAGACACATGATAGGCATCGACTTATTGCATAATATTATGACCAAGAGCAATCAAATCTGGTTTTTTATCCTCAAAGATCGAGAAATTCCGATTTTTCCATGTGTTCTAGATGAGAAAAAAAGGAAGATAGAGTAGTTCACAATTTCTATTGAGCCAATTTTCAATATTTTCCAGTATTGAAGTGCCAGTCCATATCAGCGAGTAGTTAAAGTACCCATGAAGAAATTTTATGGTCTCTCATGTAAATGAACAATCAACAAAGAGGTGTCTGACTGATTCTTCATCGCATTTGCAGAGGCAACATCTGTTGGGTCCAGTCCAACCTTTTTTTACCAAATTATCCCAGGTATTTACTCTGTTTTCAATACAGAGCCACACAAAGCATTTTATTTATTGGGGAATGTTGCGATACCATAGCTGAGAGTGTAATTTGCGTTGGGCAAGAGGCAAGGTGGATGATACAATGAGATCATATGCCATATTAGCAGTAACCATACCATTCTTCGAATTATGCATCCATATAAGAGTGTCAGATGATTACTTAATCCTAATGCCGCCATGTGTAAATATTTTAACATATTCTGTCCATTGTTATTCCCAGATACTTCCCAAATTCAGATCGGTGGCAGTATACCAATACTCATTACTGTCAGTCCCATATTCTAGGTTCTGTTCCTGTGAGAGATGAGTGATTCTGAAATCACAGAGATATTCTATGAGGCCATCAGAGAGCATATAGGGAGCATTCATTTCAACAATGGGATCCATTCCCAGCCTGATGCACATTCCATTCCCCACCCTCCATCCAAGTTGACAAGTAATCCAGGACAATGTTATGATAAATCCATTCCATATGTATGAAGTACTTAGTACAAGAAAGTGCTGAGAGCGGATCCAGTCATCTACAGTGCGATCCTTAATATATTTGTGTGCAATTATATGACTCCATATACCTCTTCCATTTAATACCATCCACAAGCTTTTAAGTCTAAGAGATGTCCCAAACCATTCAAGGTTTTTAATATTCCAGCCACCATATTCATGGGGAGCAACGATGGTGTGCCAATCCATAAGGTGCATTCTCTGTTTACAATCAGAACCTCCCTAGAGAAATGAATAGATACAATGCCTCAGAGAATTCAGGATGGACTTGGGAATACGAGCCAGTGCAAACCAGTAAACAACCAGACCAGTGAGAATGGTTCTTATGAGGATCAGTATACCCCCAAGAGTAAGTAGTCTGTAGGTCCAACTGCTAATTCTTTTTTCAAACAAGGTGACTAGCCATTTCCAATCATTTGTGCAATACCGCAAAGGTTTGAGGCAGTAACCCAAATATTTGAAGCCTATGATAATGGGATCCATTTTAAAAGGTAGTAAAGCATAAATGTGCTTCCTAGTATCCTCATCTACACCATTAAATAAGAAAGAGGACTTTTCTAGACCGACAATCATACCAGTGACAGAGAAGAAAGATCAAGAGCCTCTTTATAAGCTTGCCATTCATCCACAATACCCACTCCAAATAAAATAACATCAGCAACAAAAAAGAGGTGAGTGATGGACAGGCTGGGAGAAAGTTGGATCCCTTTAATTTTTCCTTTCCTCTAGGCATCCATAATAATAAGGCCGAGGCTTTCGATGACCAAGATGAAAAGGAGAGGGAACAAAGGGCAGCCCTAATGGATCCCTCAAGAAGCTGGAAAGAAATTTGTAGGTGTTTCATTTACCAGAACTGCAAAGTTTGAAGAGCTTACACATCCCATGATCTAATTTACACCATCCATAGGTACACCAATATGTAGAATAACAAACCTCAAGAAAGTCCAATTTACATGATCAAAAGCTTTAACATTTAACAAGGTCAAGATTTAGCAACATAAACTTCAGATTTTTGGACTTAATGGTATGAAGGAGCTCCAGGTTAATGCCCATTGGTTCAGTAATTAGTATGTTCTTGAGAAAGCCAACTTGCTGGGCCGAAGTAGCCTTGTCCAAGAAAGTTTTGAGGTGGAGGGAAGCAATTTTTGAAATGATGTTATAGACTAAATTACAGAGAGATATGGGACGAAAGTCAACAAAGTCAAGAAGATTCTCACATTTGGGGATCAATGTGAGGAAGGTAGAATTGATGGAATTGGTGACCATACCTTCAAGTTGGACTGTTCAGTAGCCTTAAGCAAATCCTCACCCACCAGATTAAAAAATGAGAGGAAGAACTCTACTGGTCAGCCATCAGGACCAGGGATTTTATCCTTTTTGAATCCTTTTAGGGCAGTTTCAACTTCAGAGAGCGTAATAGCAGTGAGAAATCAGTCCCTATCATCCTCCAGAATAAAGGAGGGGAAGAGGTTGATAACTTTAAATTGATCAACAATGTTGTTATTGCCATCATCTTTGAAGAGATCAACGAAATGTTGTTCACCCAAAATTTTAAGAGGGGTTTCATTAACAATCGGATTCCCCTCATGATCATTGAGAGACCAAATAGTCTTAGAGTTTCTTCTAGAAGAGGCATAGGAATGGAAAAATTTTGTGTTGGCATCTCCTTCTCAAATCCACAATGCTCTCATCTCCAACAACCAAAGCTTGGCCTTTGGAAGGTTTGATGGTGCCCATCATTACCAATTTATCTTGCTCCTAGGTGAGGGATTCTATGAAATCAACAAGCTTAGGCATCTTCCAGGATCGTGCTGTCAACTTAGTGGAATGGAAGGTTGAAACAAACACTGAATATTCAGGACCAATCTTAGAGATTATGGTCAAGACTAGTTTCTCATCCTTCTTTTTTATTACACATTGTTTTAACTACAGAACTAGGTCGTTAAACTTGGAAAAGTAGAGTTGCAATTATTCAAAGCTGCTAGAACTCAATGAGATCAATTTATTCTCGAGTTGATGTCCTCTCATCTCATCTGTCTTTCCAAAAATATCTTCAAGCTTATCCCAAACCTAATTAGGTGATGTCAATGCATCGAGATGAAATAGGAGGTCTCTTGAAATGATCAAACACAAGAGACCATAGGCCTCATCCCTCATGTTGTGCCATTTAATTTTCTATGTAGCTGCATTGAGCTCTGCCTCAGTTTCCATGGTAACCCTGTAGAGATATTTCGATCTCAACAATATCTCCATCTCATATTTCCATTTGAAGAAATTGAATGGAGTCAAGATGATCCTTTGAGATTGGTCCATATCTCAACAATTGTGCCCTCTAGTCAGAAGAATGCGCTCCTAGTCAATGACGTCCAACCTGCAATAGAAATATGGAAGGAGGTAAATCAATCTAGTACAAAGGATCTAATACCATGTGGAAATTGAACCCAAGAAGTAGAATAATTACATTGACAAAATTGCTAATCAAACATGCAACATTCATAAAAAAAGAGACTGAAATTGGAACATAACACAATCCTGTATTGAATAAGTGTACATCAGCCAATCTCATCAAGTAATATTCTGTCCAAATATATAATTACATCATATATTCAAAAGCATAAGGATGCTATTCGAATTGGTCAAAAGGCAAGCTTACTAAAACTAGTCAAAACCCCCATAGGTGCATAAATCACTTTCCTAAACTGTTAAGATGCTCATGAATTGGATGAATCAGATATGTCAGCTGATAAGTGATGGAAAGAGATCAGATCCATGCTTATGAATGGAGAAAAGGAAGGAGGATGGTGAAGGAAAAAATAAGGCAGCTACTCTTAGACTAGCTTTTCCTGTTTGCCTTAAAACTGCTATAAAGCAAAGCAGCTTTCAGAAAAAAGTAGAACTACGCTTTTACTATTATGGAATTACAGCACAGTTGCCAAAAATGATTCCAGGATGTTTCCAAAGCACTCCTTAAGCCAGTTTTGGCATTTGTTGACTTCTAGGTGCAAGTGGATGCCAACTAGCATAGTAAGGAATCTAGGAATTTAGGAATAAGGCAAACTGATTAATTAATGTCAAATATGGGTAACTATGGGTTTGATTATTCTAACAGGTTAAAGCTAATTGAGGAAAGGTAGGGTGATAATGTTTGCATGGAGGGAGTCCTAGTTAGCTCCTCCTTGTGAATGCACTAGGCGGTGCTCTTAGTGTGTTTACAAATCCTCCTATGCACCACCTTCTGCATGCTAGGGATTTTGGCTTGTTATTAATATTCTAGGAATATGGCAAGTTTAATATAGTTCCATAGATTTGTTTTTGAAAGGTTACATTAGATCTATCTTCTCTACTGTTTTTGTGATATATCTTATCGGGCAATCTGCGTATGTGTTGTAAACCATTCTTTGCAAATCTATATATCATACTCAAAGAATTGTTGGGTTTTTCATCCTCTGTGTTTGGAGGGTTTTCCTTGGGTATATCTTGTCTCTCATGGTTGATTGATTTATATGGCTGATTTATGGAGCTAATTTATGTGGATGATGTATTTATGAGATCTATATGTGGCTGATATATTTATGTGGCTGATTTATTTATGAGATTCATATGTGGTTGATATAAATATTCATATGTGGTTGATTTATGAAATTTATAAGTGCTGAAATTGTTTGATAAAAGTTTTAAAGTTAAAGAATCTCCCATTTTTCTCAAACATCAACAATAACTCCCCCAAAATCAATCTAATCCTCTCAAATTAAAACTTGTAAGGTATATGAAGTTATTATTTGTACAAATACCATTAGAGAGGAAGTAAATGGGTCCCATGTTTTTATTCTCTCCTAAAAATAACATTCATTAACATTTTATTAAATATTTGTGAGAGAATTATATAATGAGAAGGAAATGCTCCATGAAGATTTATAAAAAGGGTGAAGACACAAATGAAGGGGATTTTGTTCACTTGAATCTTGGTGTTGGAGAGCCATTGATATTGTCAATCTTGGGAGATATGCACAATGCTATAGAACTAGTTTTAGTGGTGAAATATTACACCCTAGCTAGCAAGAGAAGAGAAATCACATAGATTTCTCAATTATGCTTCATGTGAATGAGAGGCGAGGAGGAATCACTCAAATTTATCAAGTGAGGTTCAATTGATGCAATTTTATATATTTTTCTATTTATGGTTTTTGAATTCATCTACATGTGTTTGGAATTTCAAGTTGTAGGAGAGGTTTATGCTTTTTACATGCATTTTGTGTTGGACTTGTGGGTTCTTTCTTGAGGAGAGTGCACCATTGGATCACGTTTCACTTGAAGAGATCATTCTTGGGAATTATATAACATATAAAAGATAGAGGGTGCAATTTGGGATGATTCTCTATCATTTGGAGGTGTTTGTTGTTTATTTAGAGCTTGGATCGGTGAAGGATGTCTTAAATGGTGGCTATGGTTTCAACATGTATGATCATTTTTGGGATGTGAGGCCTATTCCATTTCATTCAGAGCATTGTTTCCAATGGAAGGCACTTTTTTCACTCAAAAATGTGTTCATATGACCGAGTTGTACCCATTTTATCAGATGTACTCCACTTTGTATATCTTTTGGTAGAGGTTCAAACTTGTAAAGTTGTAACTGATTATTTCATGAGTTTCTATATATGTAAGAGCCATCAAGTGTTTTCCTCATATTTTCTTCATATTTAAGTCATTGGTGATTCCATGTATAAATCTTTCTGATATGGTCATGCAATTTATAGTACTAATCGTAAAACTTTAATAAAAGTTACGTAGGTCTATTATTGAGTCAATTACATTTGTTTGGATGTATTTTATTATTATTGGATATTTTTTGAAGGATTATAGTTGATTAGGAGGTTTTTGGTTCAAGTTGAAAAACCAGTATTCCTATGTGGGGAATTGAGCTAGTTTCTCACTAGTCTTGAGAGTGTGCCTTTCATACTTCCTTGGAAGTTATATAGCATCTATTAGTGGGTCAAATAGTTGTAATTGAGTCTATTTGATTCCATTAATATGGTATTGGGAGAATTTGATTCACTCTAGTAGTGTTTGGGAATATTTGGAAACCCCATGTTCAATGTGGCCATTATTGAACTAGTGTTCCTAGATTCAAATCCAGTGGTTCTTTGGGGTTGAGTTAGAGTTAATATCTATGATTTTGGAATGGGAATATTAAAAAGTAGCATATCATATATGATCGAACATATCACAGTGTTTTGAAATAATACATTGTGGGATACACCATATCATTCATATTCTAGTAAACATAGTAAAGCCATTGTTATTGAAAAACTTGAAAAACAATTCATCCTCTATTCTAAAGATTGGAATTAATGTGCCTAAATTTATTAATGGGTGCATTAAACATAAAGAGTGCCAAGAAAATGTGTTGGGCCTCAGGACAGTAGGGCATAATTCATGTAGAATTCTTCCTAAGTATGGAGAAGAACATAAAGGAGAAGAGGAAAGAGATACGACATAGGAAGGATCATCAAGGAAAAGAGAAGGATGTTGCAATAAAAGAAGGAAAGATAAGAAGAAGAAAAAGAGAAGGCACAAGATGAGGAAGTTGTGCCATATGAGTAAGGCATGATAGAAGGACAGAACGAGATACGATATGACATGGCAGAATATCAGCAGAATGAAATAATGAATAACAAAGGGTGGCTATGTCTTAGTATAACCCTAGAGTGAGATGTTCCTAGGAGATAGTGCAACTGAACTAGAGACATTCTTTTTAAGGAGAGAAAGAAGATTCAGGTCCGACAAAAGAAGAAAAACTCTGCTAGAGCGAGGGAGTTGCAGCACATATCAAGAAGAAGAAGGCTATGATTTTGCGTCATACTTAGAAAAATGATCTTGTGACGAAGAAGAGGATATCAACTGATATCAGAAGGAGACTAAGAGTCATAAGAGTCAACTGAAGCTCCAGAACAAGAACGTTGTTACAACTCACCAACAATGCCAGAGGTAAGATCTCTAGACTTGTCTCCAAGTAATTCTGTAAATAAAAGTACTGCTAACACTGTAAATAGAGGACAAGGAAGTTCAACTAGTCCAAATTTTGTTCCGAATGTACCAACAACAAATACAATGGATGGAGCCGACATTAAGCTCCCAATATTCAATGGAAATGGGTTGGAATACCCAGAGCAACATTGGTTTATTTGTGACACTGTCTGGACTGTATGACAGATCCAAGATGAGAATATCAAGAAATCGCAGATGATCATGACTCTACGAGGTCGTTCACTGGACTGGTATATGAAATTTTCCATAGTACCAATAGGAGTTATCCCAAAAACACTCAATGAGATTCGACTGGGTCTGATAGATGGATTCAAAAAGTAGAAGTTTGAATCAGAGTGCATCACTAAGATAAAAGATATTAAGCAGCTACCAACAGAATCTGTTTGGGACTTTGACTAAAGATTTAAGACATTAATGGCCAAAGTGAGTTTCCAAATGTCAGATGTGCAACACAAGGAATGGTTTATTGCTGCCTTTCTACCACATATCTGAACCATGTTGATGCAATAGAAACTTGTGTTGCAGACAAAGGCTATTGAAATAACAATGAAATTAGAAGCATCACCAGTTGGAGACACTGGCTTGGAAACGATGAAAATTCAGTCGCAGCTAGCCAATCTTATGGTGCAACTCTAGGACATTAAAAGATGAAAGGAATTCTAGGAGGAACTGTGGTGTACAAAATGCAGAATAGATGGACACCATAAAGATAATTGTCCAATGCTCATGAACTATGTCTCAACAGGTGCGTTGAACCCATTAAATAACCAAGGAATTCCTTGGTGTAGAATATGCCAGACTAGAGGTCATAAGTCTGAGGAATGTCTATACTTATAGAATATTGTAAGTGCACCTGCTAGTCTGTATTGTAAATTTTGTAAACTAGTAGGTCATGATGAGAAAGAATGCATATCCCTTCAGCTACTGCAAGAAAAATGATGGAAACCTACTTAATGAAAAATGATGAGCAAATGCAAGTTGAACGAGCGCAGCCTAAGTATCAGCATGTGCAATATCAACAACAACATTGATATCCTCAACTGCAATACCAGCATAATCAATATCCTCAACAACAACAATACCCTCCGCAAAGAGGGGGTGGGAATTTTAGAGGTCAAGGACAACAAATAGGAAGAGGATTTGGTCAAGGAAGAGTCCAAATCGAATGTTATAATTGTGGGAAGGCAGGAAATTTTTCTCGAGATGGTCAAAGTCCTGCAAAAAATTGTACATATTGTAAAGCATTTGATCACACTATCAAACAACGTCCATAGCTTATTTCAAAATGGCAGGATAGAAACGTCCTTAAACCCAACCCGGTGTAGAATCTGAATCCAAACCCCAATCTGAATAGTCAGATGATTTGTCCCGAACCAAGACAACCCCACATTGATGTAGTCACAAGAGGAGGTGCTGCCATGGGAGAAGACCAAAATACATAGCAAGGAAAAATGCAGGTGAGACCTGCGGCACAAAATATGTCAAACCCCAAAAATTTCGAAAAATTTAAAACTTTTAAAAATAGCATATAATCACATTAAATGCAGTCATCATCTGTTTGATTAGTTTATGCTACTAGTATTGTAACTGAATGATATTTTGATTTTACTTCACTTTTAAGAGCAGTTCTTTTCAGTTACTGATTGTTTTTCTGTTTGCGACACAAGGTGGGTTTTTCGTGAAAAGATGGGGCTTACTTAGCGTTGAGCTAATGCATAAGTTCCTCCTGTTCTTACAGATGACAGGTAAGAAGATTGGCTAAACATAGATTAAGGTTTTGCTGAGGTAAATTTCAACTATTCACTATTAAATATTTGTTCATGATGATACACCAGATTTACTTTTCCTTACCATTGATTTATCATATACTAAACTTATCTTCGATCCACAGAATGATTTACTGAAAACCATTATCATTCTGATCATCAGAAGAAGTATAATTTTCAAAAGTTTCATGTTTAAACATTGATTTGATGAATTCTCTCTTTAAAAGATTTCCCATTCATATGTGATAAAATTCTAAGTTAAGTACATAAATACATTTATCTTTATGGTTGCTGTAGCATGCTCAGTTCAGATTTTATCACATTCAGATTTGTGACTTTAGTTGCACAAAATGAGATTACAGGTATTAATCTATACTCATTTTACTTTAAGCATGTACAAGTTTCTTGTTTAATACAAAATTTCCTTTAATGAATTTAAGAGATTACACTATTTTAAAATACTACTCTATTTCCATTATCAACACTTGGATAGAATCCAAATCACCTTTAGGGTCATTCTTAAACTTATCACAGCCGACCTCTTTATGAGTATTTGAAAACTATACTATTAACAAGAAGGCTAAAGTATATCATAGTTGCTTAACACATATTTACTTAAGGAATTTCTCATAATTTCTCTTCAGCTTAGATTGTGATAAAGTTTAATTATTACCACAACGATTCTAAGACTATTTAAAAAGGTTACTAAACTATAAACTAGTATCCATAGTAGGAACTAGGGCCAACCAAAAAAATCAAATTGATGAGTTACATAAAGTAATTTACCACCAATTATGGTCTTTAAGGAAATAATATGTGGTTTATCTTTATTTGAAGATTAGGACAAAATGGAATTATAGTTGGTTTTAAAAACAAAATACACCAACCGTAAACCAAAGCTTTATAACCTCTCGCCACTTATTAACTTTCCATATTTATATATTCGAGATTATATAATGAGCAAGATCTATAGTTCAAGGTTGATGAATAAGAATCTAAAGTTACAAGGTCGTAAACATATTGCAGGTGATACTATGGTGTATCAAACCTTATGAAAACTCCATGCTATGATTTGGTTTGAAAAGCAGTCAAGGGATTAATTCGTGGAACTTTAGGAATGATACCCACTGCATGGAGAAAAATTAAAAGCATACGTGGTTGCTCCTTGACCATGCATTGGTGTGTTAAAAGCAGTTGACTTAACCCTACTCTTATCATTTCTCCTTTGCTTTCGGCCTTGGCCGCTCTGCAAACCCTCCTGCTCCATTTTGCTGTCGCGCCGTCTGCTGTCTATCCTCCTGCTGCTCCAGCTCTTCGTTGGTCCATCTACTGGACTAAGTGTAGAGGTTTAAGGTGTAAAATATCTTGTTGTTTAACTTTGTGATTCTCCCATGATTAACTCGAGCTCTGAACCGTGATAAACCTTTCCTTCTTTTGTACCAATGGAAATGAACCTCCTTTCAAGGTAGCGTGGCTACGCTGTTTGAAGCCTGTATATTGCTTGCAAAGAAGAGACGAAGCAGCTATAGGGTTTTGTCTTGCCCACCGTTAGCTGGTTTTCTTAAGCTGTCAATGGTCGAGGGTTTTGTAATGTTGCTCCTTTGCCATCAACTGACAGGTTTTGGCTCAAGCCGGTCGCAGCCCCATTTGCTTTTCTTTTAAAGTCGAGCTAAAAAAAATACTGTTAAGATATTTCTTTTGTGCAATAAGGTAACTAACAGTCGTATGTGAAATGGTTTTGCAGGTCTTCTTGCTGCTTTCCTCTGTCTACAAAAGAAATGAGGTTTTCGGCATTTCAGGCCACAATAAGCCTTGGTCTTTCCATGGCCTGTTCACCTTGTATGAATCCTTAAAGGATTTTGAAGAGTTGGTCGTTGCGACCCTGTTGATTTTCAAGGTTTTTAGTTGTTTGCTTTTAATTTTAAGTATCAAGGTTTACACCCTAGCTCTCACGCAGAGCTGACCGTGAGTGTGAAACCATGTTTGTAATTTTTGTATGTTTATATAAAAAGAACAAGAACGGCTATAAGCCTTCATGTAAGTTTTGTTATTGCCGTGAGTATTACTACTGCACCGGCTTTTATTTTGCAGTCAAAACACTTGTGCATAATGTAAAGGTTTGGGTGTTTACCCTGGGTTATTACACCCGTAATTAGTTGCTGCAATTTCTCCTATATTATTTCCTTGCTTATGTTATAGAAGTTTCGAATGCTTATTGTGTTTAGTTTCTATTCTTCTAAACATAACTATAAATAGAATACTGTTAATTTTACCAAAGATTAACTTACTGGTAAAATAAATGGGACTTATAGGGTTTAACCCTAGATGGCGGTGAAGGATAAAAAAAATACTGTTCTTGCTTCTTTAATAAAATTTAAATTAAAAAGACATCTGACGCAATAGGGTTACTGATGAGGTTTAAAACACTTAAGCTCGACTACTGAGCATCTTGTACTTATATCTTTTCTTTCTGTATAGATAAACATTTGATTGTATACTGAAAATTATGTGTTATTATCAGTTTATAAATTAATCTTCTTATTAATAAAGAAATTGTAAATGATATCAAGTTTGTACCCTAATAATAGTAGAGGGTTTTATATATTTTATTATTTAATTATCTTGATACTGTCGGTAAAATTTTCACTTATAACATAGATATATATATTTCAAGATTTACTTACAAGATATCAAGATACTCTCTATATTAAAAATAACAAAGATTCTTATAATACTTATATAATTTACCATAGACTGTTTGTATTAACACAAGTACTTACTAAATATAAGTAATATTCTTGCCTTTACTGCAATACTACATTCTCCTTAAGTATAACTTATTTATCTTATAGCATAAGAAAAAAAATAGTGTTATGTTGTTGTTTTTTTCTGCACAAAATGTATTTGGTTTAATTATTGTTTTTAGAAGTGTTTTTCATTAAGGTTTCTGTAACCAGTTTAAAATTTGACCTCCTTAAGAATGAGGAGAAATATTTATTACTACACAGTTGATACCTTTAAAGATTATGATTAAGAACTGTTAATTACTTACAGTTCGGATAGTAAGTTCGTTTCTGAGGAATATTATAGTAAAAGGAATTCTACTCTAAATTAAATAACAAGATGTGATAGAATACTTTTACTATTATTATAATATTTATATTGTCTTTCTTACATTTCTGTAGCTTTTATATTAATTTCATAGTTTACTTTATAATATTTGGAAAATAGTGTTTATAATTGATTCTTCTGTAGTTTATTATACTATTTACCTTCTACTGTAATTAGTTTGTTTTCTTAGTTAAAATGTTTTGCTTACAACTGTGCTGCAAGTACAAATATTAACATGCTGGTATTCGATAAATAAAAGAATGTTATTTCTGTTCCTTGTTCTTACCTTGAGTTAACTTCTTGAAGTAAAAGAATCTGAACACCAGAAGGATACGATATAATGATAGTATAAATTCTAATCTAACTTCTACTATCTTTTCCTTTACTGTAGAATTTACTGAAACAAGCAAAACACAGTAATAGAAGGTAGTTTAAATATATGATAAAATAACATAAGCATTTGTAAGACATTAGTGGTTACTAGAAGTAACTAAATAAGAACTCGGTTTAGAAGGACATTACTTCACCATACCAAGGTACTGTGCTCGAGTATGGTCTGGTGATACCAGATGTGGAAAAACATAGTAACTATTAACAAATTTAATTACTGATATTCTGAGATACTAACTTTTACTGAAACTAACCAATTCCTCAGACATGTAAAATAATCATAACATGCATCCATTCATACTCAGTAAACATAAAGAAATAAATGACAGAACCTATTTAAGCTATGGACAACAATAGCAATGGGAGGCCGTTCCTCCCTACCAACTCCTGGAGAGCGCTCAGAGAGCGACTTCTCAGGACCCCCGAGCTTGCTCTGGTCTCCCTGGCTGGAACTAGGTGCAGCAATGTCAGATACCAGTCCTCAAACTCAGTATGAATCCTGAACTTATCAGCAAGTTCTCCCAACTAAGAGCTGTAAATAAAATCAAGTTACTGCAGCAATCCACTCAGAACACTTCCTTACTGTTTTTCCCCCTTTCCTCAATGAAATTCGTGAATAACATTCACCTGAATGAATTCTCTCTGGAATAAAATCCGAGCAGCCTCAGCTCTCTTCATTGAGTACTTTTAAAAGATTGCCTAGGTCTTTGTTGGGTTAACTGTCATTTAATGAGCCACCTGCTTTGATTCCAATTTCTTGGGGAATCATGACCCCAAATATAGGGAAGTTGCCACCTGCAACTTAGGAAGTGCTTGAGGATGCTACCACTTGTCTTTTGCCTTTCCACCTAGTTCCATCCACCAGTTTGACTAGTAACCTCTTTTAACAGCTCTCCCATGCTGTTGTCTCCATAATTTATTTATTAAAAATAAAATATTCTGAATTACACTCCATTACTATTGACTCTGCTGAGTCATCAATCCCTACTTAGGATTAAGTTTATCATAATGTCTCAGAAATATAATAAAACAATTTACATAATTTTTACAAAATTGGGGTATGTGACATACACACCCCCTTAAAATGCAACATCGTCCTCGATATTACTTATTCCTCATCCTCTGCAACCTCCTGGAACAGATTCGGGTATGCTTCCCGCATCTTACTTTCCAGTTCCCAGGTAGCTTCTTCAGGACTAAGGTGCTTCCATTGCACCTTCAGCTGTCCAATTGTGCGGTTTCGCAGAGTAATTTCCCTCCTCCCGAGGATACATTCCAATTCCACCAGAACTTCCCCTTCTAGTTCTACCTGTACAATGTTCCAATCAATCACATGAGTAGCATCATGAACATACTTTTTCAGAACAGCAACATGAAAAACATTGTGCACTTTTAAATTAGGTGGTAACGCTAGCTGATATGCAACTTGACCAATTCTAGATAAAATTTCAAACGGTCCACAGTAACATGGCGTTAATTTTGCACAACTCCCTAGTCTTAGGGAGCTCTTCTTTGGTCTTACCTTTATGAACACATGCTCACCCACCTGGAACTCTTTAGGAGTTCTTTTTAAATCTGCTTGGCTCTTTTGCTGATCCTGGGAAACCTTCAAGTTCTCCTGCACTTGTTTTACAATCTGTTCCATTTCTTTTAATAATTCGGGTCCCAACACTAATCTATCTACTAGATTATTCCAGGAGATAGGAGTGTTACATTTACGCCCATACAGAATTTCAAAAGGACTGAACTTAGCTGATGCTTGATAGTTGTTATTGTATGCAAATTCTGCTAAATGCAAGTAATCCTCCCACTTACCTGGTTGATCCTTGACGTACATTCTTAACAGATCTTCCAACACTTGATTAACTCTTTCAGTCTGTCCATCCGTCTGAGGATGGAAAGAGGTGCTGAAATTCAGTGTTGTGTTTAATCCCTTAAACAAGGATTTCCAGAAATTCCCTGTGAATTTAGGATCCTTGTCTGAAATAATAACCTTCGCTACACCATGTAGCTGAAAAAGCTGCTTTAAGAAAATGTCTGCTATATTTGCAGCCTTATAAGTGGTTTTAACAGGAATAAAATGTGCTGCTTTACTTAATTTATCTACTACCACCATAATTGAATCATTCTGATTTTGATTTCTGGGTAATCCAGTAATGAAATCTAAGTTGATTATTTCCCATTTCCAACTAGGAATAGGCAAAGGTTGTAGTAACCCAGCTGGATGTTGATGTTCTGTCTTCACTTGTTGACAGTCCAAACATCTAGCTATATACTCAGCTACTTTAGATTTCATATTAGGCCAAAAATAATCTTTTCTCAACATGGTGATAGTTTTCTGGTAGCCTAGATGCCCTGAGTAAGGGGTTTTATGAACTTCATCCAGAATCAGCAATTTAACCTTAGACACATTAGGCACATACAATCTATCCTTAAACAATAAAAATCCATCTTTATTTAGACTATAACCCTTTATTAAACTTTCTGTGGGTTCTTCTTTAGCTATAGCTTGTAATTTTTGATAAATTTCATCCATTTTTATCCCTTCAGTCAGCTGTTCATTTAAATCAGAAACATAAGTACTGATTGCTGTTGTAAAATTCAGCTTTGCATTTCTTCTCAAAGCATCAACTACTTTATTTTCTTTTCCTTTTATGTGTTGAATTTTGAAATCGTATTCACTTAGGAAGGCTAACCATCTCGCTTGCCTTGCATTTAAGTTGGGATGATCTAAAAGGTATTTTAGACCCTTATTATCAGCCATTAGAGTAAACTTTCTGCCTATTAAGTGGTGTAGCCACATTTTTAAAGCATGAATAACAGCAGCGAGTTCCAAATCATAAGTGGCATAATTATTTTCATGGATCTTTAACTTCCTGGAATCATAGTCAATGACATGCCCATCCTGAGTCAGCACTCCGCCTAGACCGTCATTACAAGCATCGGTGCAAACCACGGAATCCTTATTGGGATCCGCTATTCTTAGAATAGGCGTAGTTGTTAATAAAGTTTTTAGTTTCTTAAAGCTTTCTTCGCATTTTAAGTTCCAATCGAATTTCTTGCCTTTCTTTTGTAAGGAAATGATTGGGTTAGCTATTTTTGAGAAGCCTTCTATGAATCTCCGGTAATAACAGGTAATTCCCATGAAGGACCTAACATCTGTTATGTCTTTTGGTACTGGCCAATATTCGATTGCCCAGATCTTTTCAGGATCAACTGAAATCCCTTCCTTGGTCACCACGTGACCTAAGTACTGGATTTCATCCCTGAAGAAATCACACTTACTGAACTTCGCAAAGAGCTGTTGCTCTCGCAGTTCTTGTAAGACTATCCGTAAATGTTCCTTATGTTCCTCTTCATTTTTAGAATAGATTAAGATGTCATCGATGAATATGACAACAAATTTGTCCAAATATTTATGCATTATGTTATTCATTAGACACAGAAAGACGGCTGGGGCATTAGTAAGCCCGAATGGCATTACGACAAATTCGTAATGTCCATACCTAGTTCTGAAAGCTGTTTTGAAAATGTCCTCTTCTTTAATTCTTACCTGATGATAGCCTGATCTCAGGTCTATCTTTGAGAACACCGTAGCTCCACGCAGCTGATCAAATAGATCATCTATGCGGGGCAATGGATATCTATTTTTAATTGTCATTTTATTTAGTTGACGGTAATCTATGCAAAGTCACATAGTTCCGTCTTTCTTCTTAACAAAGATTACTGGTGCTCCCCAAGGGGACACACTAGGACGAATATATTTCTTATCGAGTAATTCCTTTAACTGTGATTTTCATTCGTTAAGTTCCAGAATATTCATACGGTACGGAGCCTTCGAGCTAGGTACAACACCTAGTACCAGCTCTATTGTGAAATCCAGTTCCCTCCTAGGAGGTAATCCTGGAATTTCCTCCGGAAAACATCAATAAATTCATTTAACACAGGAATATCCTCTATTTTTATTTTATCTTTTCAGATTTACTCGCCTCATCTGTAATAGTTACAGCATAGGCTTTACACCCTTTCCTGACTGCTCTTTTGAGCTGTAAGGCAGAAATCTGCCTGATTACAGTTTTCCTAGGAATACCTTTAACTATTACAGGCTGTTCATTATTATTTACACACGTAAACGTTTTATCAAAATAGTTTAAAACTACCCTGTGTTGTTCTAACCAGTCCATACCAATAAGTATGTCATACGAGCCAAGTGGCAAAACATTTAATTTAACAGTAGTTTTAAAATCATTCATATCTAAAGCACATTCCTTAACATAACAATTTACCTTCCTTTTTGCCCCTGTGGCTAGTTGAACTAGCCAAGAGTTATCAAACTTTTTAATAGTCAGATTACACTTTTCTACTATCTGCGGTGAAATATAACTAAGGCTAGCACCTGGATCTATTAAAATAGTTACAGGAGTTTTGTTAACCATACCTTCTACTTCCACCATGGAAGTTTGATAATCAGCTTGGCGATTCTCCAACGCTGCATTGATTCGGGGCATGGTCCTTGAAAAGTATCCAACAGTCATTTCATCTTGTATTGTATGAATATTACTGTTTGGCTTCTTCCAATTTGGGCAAACTGAAGCATAGTGTGGGCCATTGCACTCCCAGCACTTAACAGGTTCCTTCCTTTCAAAATTCTTAGTGAAATTTCCATGATTGTTAGAAACCTCCTTGCCGCCCTTGAAGTTATTGGAATTATTAGAAGCACCATTTTTGCTTCCCTGGAAGTTCTTACCATTAGAATGGTTTCTGTTCTTGCTATTCTTGAAATTTTTCTAAGGTACAAACTCCTTTTTCTTGAATTCAGACTGATTACCATTCTTTTTAGCCTTCCAATTGGCTATTCCTTCCCTCTTTTTGTTCTGTTCAAAACAAAAATTAGCTTTTCGCATGGCTTCCTCCAGAGTTTTGGGGTTATCATATTCGATTCTATCCTTTATATGGTATGGCAAACAGCTAAGAAACCGCTGTACTTTAGGTTTCTCATCAACTAAATACGGCTTATATCTTAACGGACTTAAGAACTTACTGTTTAAGTCCTTCAAAATCATGGACCCAAGCTTTAATTCATAAAATTCCTTGGCCCTTTCTTCATAGTATTGTTCAGACAGAAACTTCTTCTTGAAGTACCTTTTAAAGGTACTCCAATTGACCTCTTTTTATTTAATCCCCTTGACCCTTTTCAAATCTTGCCACCATATATCTGCCTTTCCAGAAAGGTTATAGATGGCCATTCTCGCCTTCAGCTGATTTGAATAATTATAAATCCGAAAGTATTTTCTCATCCCGGATAACCAAGATTCTGTCTCTTCTCCTTTTTCAGTTTCTCCATTGAAAGTTGGGGGTTTTATTTTCTTGAACTCCCCAGAAATCTCTTCATAAAGCCTGTACTTTTTCTTCCTTTTATACAACTCAGCCTCACTACTGTCACTAGTAGTGTAGTAGCTCTGTTGTTCCTTACTTCCTTCAGATGATGAACTGCTATCAGGTTTAGCTAGTTTCATCTTTTTGAACCCTTTTTGATGGCTGGCTTCTTCAGATTCAGACCTTTTGTTTCTCCCTTCAGTCTGAAAATTTTCTATCAGAATTTGATTTAACTCCTCTTGAGTCTTCAGAATCCGTTCATTGTCATTTTTGACTGATTCTATTTCAGTCTTTAAATTCTTTATAGTTTGCATGAGTTCTGAGGAGTGAACAGTTATCTCCTCCATCACAGGTTCTCTAGTCATCTGTCTTGTCTCAGTGTTTGGAGATTCCTCCTCAGCATATTCTACTAGGTTCTCTATACCTGCCTGTTAGATTCAGAAAAAGAAAATTTTCTGCCTTTTACATGAAACAAAATACAAGTTAGTACATTATGTTTACTATTCTGCGGAAACTAATTGGGCCACATCAAGGCCTAGTGTTTGAACCATGCTCTGATACCACATGTCAAACCCCAAAAATTTCGAAAAATTTAAAACTTTTAAAAATAGCATATAATCACATTAAATGCAGTCATCATCTGTTTGATTAGTTTATGCTACTAGTATTGTAACTGAATGATCTTTTGATTTTACTTCACTTTCAAGAGCAGTTCTTTTCAGTTACTGATTGTTTTTCTGTTTGCGACACAAGGTGGGTTTGTCTTGAAAAGACGGGGCTTACTTAGCGTTGAGCTAATGCATAAGTTCCTCCTGTTCTTATAGATGACAGGTAAGAAGATTGGCTGAACATAGATCAAGGTTTTGCTGAGGTAAATTTCAACTATTCACTATTAAAGATTTGTTCATGATGATACACCAGGTTTAATTTTCCTTACCATTGATTTATCATATACTAAACTTATCTTCGATCCACAAAATGATTTACTGAAAACCATTATCATTCTGATCATCAGAAGAAGTATAATTTTCAAAAGTTTCATGTTTAAACATTGATTTGATGAATTCTCTCTTTAAAAGATTTCCCATTCATATGTGATAAAATTCTAAGTTAAGAACATAAATACATTTATCTTTACGGTTGCTATAGCATGCTCAGTTCAGATTTTATCACATTCAGATTTGTGACTTTAGTTGCACAACATGAGATTACAAGTATTAATCTATACTCATTTTACTTTAAGCATGTACAAGTTTCTTGTTTAATACAAAATTTCCTTTAATGAATTTAAGAAATTACACTATTTTAAAATACTACTCTATTTCCATTATCAACACTTGGATAGAATCCAAATCACCTTTAGGGTTATTCTTAAACTTATCACAACCAACCTCTTTATGAGTATTTGGAAACTATACTATTAACAAGAAGGCTAAAGTATATCATAGTTGCTTAACACATATTTACTTAAGGAATTTCTCATAATTTCTCTTGAGCTTAGATTGTGATAAAGTTTAATTATTACCACAACGATTCTAAGACTATTTAAAAAGGTTACTAAACTATAAACTAGTATCCATAGTAGGAACTAGGGCCAACCAAAAAAATCAAATTGATGAGTTACATAAAGTAATTTACCACCAATTATGGTCTTTAAGGAAATAATATGTGGTTTATCTTTATTTGAAGATTAGGACAAAATGGAATTATAGTTGGTTTTAAAAACAAAATACACCAACCGTAAACCAAAGCTTTATAACCTCTCGCCACTTATTAACTTTCCATATTTATATATTCGAGATTATATAATGAGCAAGATCTATAGTTCAAGGTTGATGAATAAGAATCTAAAGTTACAAGGTCATAAACATATTGTAGGTGATACTATGGTGTATCAAACCTTATGAAAAATCCATGCTATGATTTGGTTTGAAAATCAGTCAAGGGATTAATTCATGGAACTTTAGGAATGATACCCACTGCATGGAGAAAAATTAAAAGCATACGTGGTCGCTCCTCGACCATGCATTGGCATGTAAAAAGTAGTTGACTTAACCCTACTCTTATCATTTCTCCTTTGCTTTCGGCCTTGGCTGCTCTGCAAACCCTCCTGCTCAATTTTGCCGTCGTGCCGTCTGCTGTCTATCCTCCTGCTGCTCCAGCTCTTCGTTGGTCCATCTACTGCACTAAGTGTAGAGGTTTAAGGTGTAAAATATCTTGCTATTTAACTCTGCGATTCTCCCATGATTAACTCGAGCTCTAAACCGTGATAAACCTTTCCTTCTTTTGTTCCAATGGAAATGAACCTCCTTTCAAGGTAGCGTGGCTACGCTGTTTGAAGCCTGTACATTGCTTGCAAAGAAGAGACGAAGCAGCTATAGGGTTTTGTCCTGCCCACCGTTAGTTGGTTTTCTTAAGCTGTCAATGGTCGAGGGTTTTGTAATGTTTCTCCTCTGCCATCAACTGACAGGTTTTGGCTCAAGTCGGTCGCAGCCCCATTGTGTGGATTTAACCAAAGCTAAGGTAAACAAATGTATTTGCTTTTCTTTTAAAGTCGAGCTAAAAAAAATACTGTTAAGATATTTCTTTTGTGCAATAAGGTAACTAACAGTCGTATGCGAAATGGTTTTGCAGGTCTTCTTGCTGCTTTCCTCTGTCTACAAAAGAAATGAGGTTTTCGGCATTTCAGGCCACAGTAAGCCTTGGTCTTTCCATGGCCTGTTCACCTTGTATGAATCCTTAAAGGATTTTGAAGAGTTGGTCGTTGCGACCCTGTTGATTTTCAAGGTTTTTAGTTGTTTGCTTTTAATGTTAAGTATCAGGGTTTACACCCTAGCTCTCACGCAGAGCTGACTGTGAGTGTGAAACCATGTTTGTAATTTTTGTATGTTTATATAAAAAGAACAAGAACGGCTATAAGCCTTCATGTAAGTTTTGTTACTACCGTGAGTATTACTACTGCACCGACTTTTATTTTGCAGTCAAAACACTTGTGCATAATGTAAAGGTTTGGGTGTTTACCCTGGGTTATTATACCCATAATTAGTTGCTGCAATTTCTCCTATATTATTTCCTTGCTTATGTTATAGAAGTTTCGAATGCTTATTGTGTTTAGTTTCTATTCTTCTAAACATAACTGTAAATAGAATACTGTTAATTTTACCAAAGATTAACTTACTGGTAAAATAAATGGGACTTATAGGGTTTAACCCTAGATGGCGGTGAAGGATAAAAAAAATACTGTTCTTGCTTCTTTAATAAAATTTAAATTAAAAAGACATTTGTCGCAATAGGGTTACTGATGAGGTTTAAAACACTTAAGTTCGACTGCCGAGCATCCTGTACTTATATCTTTTCTTTCTATATAGATAAACATTTGATTGTATACTGAAAATTATGTGTTATTATTAGTTTATAAATTAATCTTCTTATTAATAAAGAAATTGTAAATGATATCAAGTTTGTACCCTGATAATAGTATAGGGTTTTATATATTTTATTATTTAATTATCTTGATACTGTCGGTAAAATTTTCACTTATAACTTAGATATATATATTTCAAGATTTACTTACAAGATATCAAGATACTCTCTATATTAAAAATAACAAAGATTCTTATAATACTTATATAATTTACCATAGACTATTTGTATTAACACAAGTACTTACTAAATATAAGTAATATTCTTTCCTTTACTGCAATACTATATTCTCCTTAAGTATAACTTGTTTATCTTATAGCATAAGAAAAAAAATAGCGTTATGTTGTTGTTCTTTTCTGCACAAAATGTATTTGGTTTAATTATTGTTTTTAGAAGTGTTTTTCATTAAGGTTTCTGTAACCAGTTTAAAATTTGACCTCCTTAAGAATGAGGAGAAATATTTATTACTACACAGTTGATACCTTTAAAGATTATGATTAAGAACTGTTAATTACTTACAGTTCGGACAGTAAGTTCGTTTCCGAGGAATATTATAGTAAAAGGAATTCTACTCTAAATTAAATAACAAGATGTGATAGAATACTTTTACTATTATTATAATATTTATATTGTCTTTCTTACATTTCTGTAGATTTTATATTAATTTCTTAGTTTACTTTATAATATTTGGAGAATAGTGTTTATAATTGATTCTTCTGTAGTTTATATACTGTTTACCTTCTACTGTAATTAGTTTGTTTTCTTAGTTAAAATGTTTTGCTTACAACTGTGCTGTAAGTACAAATATTAACATGCTGGTATTCGATAAATAAAAAAATGTTATTTATGTTCCTTGTTCTTACCTTGAGTTAACTTCTTGAAGTAAAAGAATCTGAACACCAGGAAGGATACGATATAATGATAGTATAAATTCTAATCTAACTTCTACTATCTTTTCCTTTACTGTAGAATTTACTGAAATAAGCAAAACACAGTAATAGAAGGTAGTTTAAATATATGAGAAAATAACATAAGCATTTGTAAGACATTAGTGGTTACTGGAAGTAACTAAATAAGAACTCGGTTTAAAAGTATATTACTTCACCATACCGAGGTACTATGCTGGAGTACGGTCTGGTGATACCAGATGTGGAAAAACACAGTAAATATTAACAAATTTAATTACTGATATTCTGAGATACTAAATTTTACTAAAACTAACCAATTCCTCAGACATGTAAAATAATCATAACATGCATCCATTCATACTCAGTAAACATAAAGAAATAAATGATAGAACCTGTTTAAGCTGTGGACAACAACAGCAATGGGAGGCCATTCCTCCATACCAACTCCTGGAGAGCGCTCAGACAGTGACTTCTCAGGACTCCCGAGCTTGCTCTGGTCTCCCTGGCTGGAACTAGGTGCAGCAATGTCAGATACCAGTCCTCAAACTCAGTATGAATCCTGAACTTATCAGCAATTTCTCCAAGCTAAGAGCTGTAAATAAAATCAAGTTACTGCAGCAATCCACTCAGAACACTTACTTACTGTTTTTCCCCCTTTCCTCAATGAAATTCCTGAATAACATTCAGCTGAATGAATTCTCTCTGGAATAAAATCTGAGCAGTCTCAGCTCTCTTCATTGAGTACTTTTAAAAGATTGCCTAGGTCTTTGTTGGGTTAACTGTCATTTAATGAGCCACCTGCTCTGATTCCACTTTGTTGGGTAATCATGACCCCAAATATAGGGAAGTTGCCACATGCAACTTAGGAAGTGCTTGAGGATGCTGCCACTTGTCTTTTGCCTTTCCACCTAGTTCCATCCACCAGTTTGACCAGTAACCTCTTTTAACAGCTCTCCCATGCTGTTGTCTCCATAATTTATTTATTAAAAATAAAATATTCTGAATTACACTCCATTACTGTTGACTCTGCTGAGTCATCAATCCCTACTTAGGATTAAGTTTATCATAATGTCTCAGAAATATAATAAAACAATTTACATAATTTTTACAAAATTGGGGTATGTGACATACACACCCCCTTAAAATGTAGCATCGTCCTCGATGTTACTTATTCCTCATCCTCTGCAACCTCCTAGAACAGATTCGGGTATGCTTCCCGCATCTTACTTTCCAGTTCCTAGGTATTGAGCACTGTCGAGGGATTTGGAAAGAATATATGTGATAAGAATGGGTTCATTGATTCATCCACACTTTGGAAATGGTAGCGAGAAGTTGGTACACCTCATAAGAGCTGTGATGAGGAACCATTGAATGGGAAATCTTAGCTGTAAGCTTTACCCAGACATTTGAATTTGTAAGTGAACACCCAACAGTGGATGGTGTGTTACAAGTAATAAAGGAGAAGATCTTTGAAGAAATATAGGTTGCAGACATGAACTTCCATCAATGCAGCATGACTACACATAGCTGGATGCAATGTTATAATATCACGAAATATATGAGCGATAATGACCCATTCACCATTTTCTCCATGTGTCAGAAGGAATGTGTGAAGTGGAAAGAGTTCACATGTGTGAAAATATATAGTACCCTGATAAATTAGACATAAAATAATCAAAAGAAGGAAGGTTTCTATACTAAATTTGCATAACATTGTGAGAAGAAAAATCAAGTCACAAGAAGTGCGACAACATGCTAGGAGAGTTTAAAAGAAAAACAAAAGTTTCCAATGAAATGACACTATCATAAAGCGATGTCGTCATTGGCACAATAACTAAGTAAAAGTACAGAAAGGATACTTGTCAGTCATTAAATTGGAAATATTGATAGAATCGGGGGGCATACCTTAGAACCATGTTCACCATAAATAACAATAACCATCCTTACTGATGCCAGCTAAGTGATGGTGTGTCGAAAAATATTCCTTAAATAACCCACACTGTTTCCCTGAGGCGCTTGAAAGATGGAGTACTTTCTAAGTACAGACTGCTCATGTGAGAGACAACTTGGCAAGAAGCTCTTATTTCATAGTATGCATTGTTACTATATTCAGAATAATTGTGCCTTGAACAAGAAAAGAGTGAGTATTGTATGCAACCCAATGAGTAGAAACCAATTTATCTCCATTATGATAGTAAGTGCTAACCCCCCGGTGAGACCTGTATACACTACTCCCATGGAATGTGGTATAGGGCATAGAACCCCAAGGAGACAACCTCGTCCAGTTGTTGGCCAAGTTCCACCTCGATATTCAAAAAAACATAGAATGCAGGAACACAAATCCCCATCAATGCCTAAGGGGAAGCAGCCACTGAAGAAGTTGAGGAAGGAGAAAGCTGCAGCAAATCCCCCGCACCAGGAATAGAAAGAGGACTTCGAAACTGGGAATTTACTACTGCCATACATTCCACCAAGAAGGACGGGTGCACCACCAGTTAGCATCCCTATCAAGGGCTATGCTACACTAGTAGCACCTAAAAAATTGGAAGGTATGAAAGTACTATCGGGATATCCTGCTTCATCTAGCAAAACTACGCTTTGAAGATTCAGACACCAGTAAACTCAGTGCCCTTGATAGGAAGACCTATATGAAGTTGGTTAGAGATACACTGGAATCACCAAACCGTTTTTTTCCAATGCAATGGGCAAACCAACTAGAATAGTTGGGGCTACTGTCACTCCTCTTGATGCCGCACTTTGGCCGGACCATAGAAGTGGACACTTACGTAGGTTTCCTATGGTTAGACAACCCATATTTGGTTGATGTAGACCTAATCTCAACAATTACAGGACTACTGAGAGTTGGCGCGGACCTAGTATCAACCTTCAAAATGAGTAACCACCCAGCCCAAATTGTGAAAGTCAAGGAAAAATATGACCTGGTCAGCTATGGCAAAGAGTTCTTAATATCATCCATCAATGACTCTGCTACTCATATGGCAACAACGATATTATCACACAAATGGTTGTGTGTCTCGCAACCGAAGCAATGTACTGCATGGATAGTAATGATGGCTATGTTTTGTCAATAAGGAGGTCGAATAAATTTGTCTCATTTCTTTCTTAATGAACTATTATAGGATGCCGCTTCAACACAGGAAGACAATACTCCTTTCCATTATGTTTGGTTGTTAATTTTAATCTTGTTTACTGTGTGGTATAAGCCAACATATTATCAGCTGGTTGACTTACTCGGCCCCTGTAGAGGAGAGAGATACCAAAACTTGTGGTTCTCGCAAGATAAAGATTGACAACTGAGTAGCAAAAATAAATTTTTTGTCCATACTGAAGCTTTAAAGAACTTGGTCAAGCAGCAAGTAAGACTTAGTGCAACTACGATGTCCAACTTTCAACAAACTGTCAATTTTCAAATAGGACCGCACTATGTTTACATCCAACCACAAAGAGACCCCAGAGGACAGTGGTTATCGACACAATATGTCCTCATAGAAGAATATCTAAAAACCTTTTACCAGTGATTGGCCATAAGAATGGAAACGGGAAGGATCACCTACTATGGGAGAGAAGAATAACCAACACATAAATGCCACAACGCCAGAAAAAAATAAGACTAATCAACCTCAGAATGAGCTGACACTATAGCAACAATAGAAGGAATCACATAATGAAGAAGTACAAAGAGAACCTCCTCACAAGAAACAAAAGGCTAACAAGGAAGTCAATACTTCTCGTATGGATGACGAGGAAGTCACAGAATTAGCAGAAGTCCTCTAGAAATCCACCAAGAAAAGTTTCAATGAATTCAATAGAAAACATAATTAATTTATTATTACTATCATAGATAGTCTAACTGAACTAGGAAGAACAATTGAAGAAGTTAAAATTGCAGTATATTATGCGCTGCAGGTACCTCCGTCGCAGGATGCACCTGGATTGTTGGAAGCACATGAAACCCCACGACCCAAGGAAGATCACCCCATAAAAGTACAACTAAGCAGATATGTACTCCAACTAGAAACCCTAGACCCAGTGAGATAGACAGAACCGCTGGCCACATATTCTTAGATTTCTCAAAGATGCGATGGAAGGATGTGCACGGAGGATGCATTACAGAAAGCAACAGTTGCAGAGATTTGAGTAAGAGAAAATACCCTTGAAAAGTAGGTGAAGCACTCAGAAAAGGCTATCTATAAAATCAAGGCCAAGCTGCAAAGAACCACACAGGAAGAAAGAAATGAATAAGCAAGTAAGAAGAAGCTCAAAAATTTCATTAATCTTGTTTGTTTGAATGTCAATGGTGTTGAAATTTCGCAAGACATTCCATCAGAAGATAAGGTCCTCTGACTAGGAAAGATAGCAGTTGAACTTAAGAAGAAAATAACTCAATTAGAATAGAAAAGGAGACCCAACACAGCCCCAGAAGTGCTGGCATGCAGAAGAGATGCAATCACTCAAGCTATGAAAGGAATAGAAGAAGAAGAGAAAACATGTGTTAAGGTTGTGGACCAAATCTCTCAGACTTGGGAATCCCTAATGGACATTGAGCAATCACAAATGATTGCAAGTGAGCTCACCCCAGTCTATTCCACCTAGTGGCCAGTAGACACTCATTTAACAGCCTCCTGAAGCTGTTGTCTCATATTGTATTTATTAATTAATAAAATATTCAACATAATTAATTACAATCATCCTTGACCCCACTTGGTCAATAATCACAAACTTTACAATAAAATTAATGTATAATGTCTTCTTAAACATAATTTTTTTTTGCAATTTGGGTATGTGACATGCCCACCAGTGTGCTAGGTGGCCTTCAATGCTTCTCCTAATGCCAACATGCGCTGAGGCTCAGATACCTTCACTTCAAACTCCTCGAGGAACCCAAATAGTTCCGGTAGTCCTTCATATATCAACAACTCAATGATCTTAGTCGCTACTGTGTGATCAACCCATATTTTCTAAGTGATACCTCATGCATTTGGTTTTGCCAATTTTCTAGTGCATCATTAGAATCAGAGGATGCAGAGCTAGCGCTATGCCAACCCAGTTCTCCAACAACAGTCAGATGGATATAATCCTTAGAAATATTATAAACGTGATCCCATCCTCTAACAATTTCATCTTTGACAGGTTCAATATATCTCCTTCCTTCATTAGGATCCATAGGTGCGATGACTCGGATATCCTGGTTCTCAAATTTCGTCAATCACCTCTTAAAGTTGATCATGGCCATGATGTCATTGGCCCATCCAATCCCTAGCAACATGGGATAGGAGCCTCCTCAAGCAATGACTTTGATTAATTCGAAATCAGCACAAGTCCTCATACCTTTGACATCTACAACTAGATTTGATACACATCCAATTGGTTGGACTTTGGTCTTATTAGCCAATCTCAGTTGCACTGGGGACCAACCAAGTGTCGGCTCCCCCATATTCTACAATGTTTTCTTTGTCAGAATATTTACATATGACCCAAGATCCACAATAACTAAGTCGACCTCATAGTCCCCAATATAGATGTTCATTCTCATTTCCTTTCCTGTCTTTTTCTTTTGTAAAGAATTCACCGTAGAGTCCTACAACTCTCTATCCGGACAGTGCAACAACTTCTCGATCTCAATGAGAGCATCGAGATCTCTTGCCAGGGATAAATAACTCTCAAAGAGCTGTTGTAAAGTACCATGTTGCCACGATGGTCCAGCTTCTAATGAAGAATCAAAAGCAGAAGGCATGCCAACAATAGGTGTCTTACCAGGATTTCTTCCAATCGCCTCGCAAGCCTCAAAAAAGGTATCTCTCTCAGTCGCGATATCAAACAGTGTTTTATTCTTTCCATCTAATCACACTTGTGCACATGGTCCATATTGTCCAGTCATCATGCCTCCTCGAGTGACAATCCCAACATCAACGTCCTCTATTCGCAGTTCTGCTAGAATGGTCGCAACTGTCGACCCTTGATTATGGTTCTACGGCGAAGGCTGAATTAGGGGTGGATTCTGGTTCAATGGGGGATTCATAGGCTGATTTATATTCTAATTTTGTACTGGAATTTGGGGCTGAACTTGATTCTGCAGTGGCTGCTGGTTTTGTATCTGATTCTAGGCCTGGAACTAGTTTTGATTCTGCAACAAAGGGACATTTCCGACCTACCATTTCACAATTATCTGAGGGAAATTCTCAAAATAATGATAATTTACCACGTAGTATACACACTACAAATGGATAAAATCCCTCTGATAGTGCCCAAATGTCCCACATTTGTAACACTGGAATGAGGCATGACCTCGTCCTCCTCCTCGACCGAAACCTCCTCTTCCCTTGAATCCTCCGCAGAATCCTCCTTGCTACTGATATTGTGGTTGAGCTACTTGCTGCTGATAGTGGGGTTGGTCCATTTGTTGTTGTGGGGGATTCAGGTGCTTCTGAACGTAGTACGCAGTGCGGACATACTGCTATGGCAGATCCATCGACATCTGGGTGTACTGCGATTGCAACGCAAACTACGGCTGTGGTGCAACCTATGTCTGTGGTTGCGACTAAATAAACTGCATCTGTGGTGGTGGCGTATACTATATTTGAGGTGGTGGTTCTATCACATGCAGCTGTGGCTACTGCATCATGTGAGGATCTTCAACTTTCACGAAATACGAATTAATGTCCGCTCTTGAAGCATATCATAAGCTCGACAATCCTTATCCTTGTGCTCAACTAAGCAACAAAAGGTGCAATACAAGCTTATTGGCTTCGTAACCATTTTCTGCATGTAGGTACATTATTCATGTCGATGTCCATATACTTGACATATGCGACACCACGGCACACCACTGCAACTCAATGTGTTCGGCACTCCTGAGAGTAGATAATTATGGAAAGTAGGATAGGTATCTTTGGTGTGTCCATCCACATGACACCGAGTGCACCACAAGTCGTCATGTTCTTCTTTCACCTTCTTGATATCCTGCAATTGAAGCGTCAGGTTCACCTAGATTTGGTTCATGTCAACAGTCGTTTCTCCAACAGGTGAAGCCTCCAGCTTAATGGTAATTTCTAGAGGCTCACTCTGTGTCATGATATTTTGCTACATCAATCGATGTCGGATATGAGGTACCAGCGCCGCAATGAACCATTATTTGTGTTGGATGTCACTCATATCGAATCTGACCTGTGCCATCAGCGTCTTAAACCTCTGATCAAAGTCCCAAACCATCTCAATAGGGAATTGTTTGATTTACTTCGGCTCCATAATATACTACGATTCATATTTTGGTTTCTCGAATTATTTAAGCAACCCCTTTTGAATCTCATCCAAATTCTTTGCCATGGTCCCTTGTGGGACCTGAATGAATCTCATATACCAATCAAGCGCATGACCTCGGAGGGTGGTCGCTAATTGGACTTTCCTTACATCATCATCTGTAGTCTATCTGGCAGTCCAGACTACCTCACATAAGAACCAATACTGTTCTGGGTGATCATTACCATTTCCATGGAACATAGGTAGGTTCATATGGTCTCCCTCCATCCTAGACCTTCTTATTGTAGATGTTGCTTTAATACTGGATGTTGCCTGGCACGTCGGACACGTTGACGTAGATTGCGTATATTTTCATGATGGTGGAGTATTGCATGGAGGTGTGGACACATTGCTACCTGGGTTTGACCTTGCTTCTACCCTGGGTGTAGCTTGGGTCTGCTCATCCTCTTTGTCACTATAGGGCCGCTTCGTCCCGTGTGGTTTTCCTTTGTGGTCTTGAGTTTCGATCATAGCAGGACCTTCCCCTATCCTCTGTCCTCATAGTCTCATTGAAACTTACACCCATCTACCCCTTACCTTTCCATTCATCGCCCCCCTTCTATCGCGATGTTCACAGCCTCTGAACACCATAGTTTTACTACTCGAGGTGCATTTTTAATATGTTCTTTTCACAAACAAGCATCTTGATTGACAATTGCAGAGACAGTAACAACCTACCTCATGGTCCGTTGAATAATTCCAGTTCTGCTTTCTTTGTAGGCCTTGTTGGTATCGAATGCAAACTCATTGATGTATCCTTCAGGAATACTATCCAACCAAACTTCGACATCCCATGATGCCTTGTTTTCAGTCTCTTGTAGTTCATGAATTTGCTCAGGGGTCCAGGACGTTGGCTCTCCTCCCTAGAATTTGTGCTTCTTGTAGGTGAATCACGCCAACCACTCGTAGAGTATGATGAGAAACTCATAGAAAAACCATTCATGAGGAATGTCGTGAATGTACCTCACCAACCATGCGTTTGTTGTCAAATTTGGGTTCTGGTTCTCTGCTTCAGTGAATTTTCACAGTCTCAAGTCGAACCAATCTTGAATCTTTGGTTTTTTCGGATGCCACAACATATCCTCCTCTCAGTCACAACGGGGTCTTGGAAATGGAACCATTTGTTGGCCAAAACCCACCAACAAAGCCTCATCGATAGGGGTTCTTGCTCTATCAATGCCCAACTAGCGTGATCTACCTGAGCACTGGCCCAGACAGGTTTTACCCTGCTCGACAACACCCGCAGAGCGGGTGAATTCTCACCTGAGATGTTTGAGGGAGAGATGTCGGAACCAAGTTTCCAACAGTAAGGAGGAGGATCGAGGCATCAACGGGTTATCAGCATGATTATCAGATCTAACGGAGTCATTCATCAGGATTTGCAGCATTCATCACAGATCTATGAGTATAACCACAGATCTAAATAGTTCACATCATTTACTTATTCATCATAGCAGTATCATATTATTCATAAAGTAGATCCATAAAAAATCCATCATTGATATCGCAACACATAAGGACATAAAATAGATATGAAATACAATAGCAATTCAGAGCGACATCCGTCATGTCATATTACTTTTGCGCAACAGATCCAAAACATACAGTACTTCTCCACATACAGAGAATGATCAACCCACAAAATAACACAAGATTCAATCTCTCATGGATTCACTAATTAGAATATCTCTATATGATGTCATGTTGATATATTTACATTTGCAATTCTAACTCTATATATGGGCTTGAGCCTTTACATTCAAGGTCCACTTCTAACTAACTCCTAAAAACTTCTACCTAATTTAAGCACTAAGGAACAATATTCTGAGGAAATGGTCAATGAGTACAAACATTACATAAAAATATATATAAAAAGTGGACTATTTTCCACCTGTCGCGCTATCGTTTCCTTGCACGGTGCCTCGTGAGTAAGCGCAGCATCCTAGATGTTGCGCAACTCACCTATCTCCAACCCCTTGCCAACAAGAGACCAAACAATGTTGTATATTACCAACGCATTCCATAAGGTGTGCTCAAAACTAGGTATTAAGGACTCCAAATGGCACTTGGTCCTAAAGTACCATAGTGGGATGCATAGGTACATTCAGACAGAGATAGATTTCCTGGACATATCTTCATTGGTAGTATCTTATTGGTATGTTGTCAAGATCGGTAAAATGTTAAAGTAGAAGAATAAACGAAAGTTTGGGTTTGCAAATCAATAGTAGAATATTGGAAAAGGTGGCCCTAACTCACAAAGGAAAGGAAAAAACAAGGACAACCAAAAACCTGAAAAAAAACCCAAGCCACAGGAAAAGAAGGGTAACAAAAAATAAAAGGACAAGGGAAAGTGGTGCGAGTTCCACAAAATCCCATGGCACAACATTGATGAATGCCTCTCAAAACAATCTTTGTTTGATGAGACAAAATCCCTAGAACTGGACTTTGGCTTAGACTTTGATTCCGAACAAGAGAAGGAAAAGTGATTCATTGATGTGGAACCTACTACCACCATAGCAACCACAAAGATCAAACCAAAAGATCCAGAGGAGCCAGAAGATGGGGGCCACCTCTTCTATCCACAACTATGGGTGCAAGGGAATCTGCTACATTTCATTGTTGATAGTGGTATCTAGAAGAACCTCATATTGAACAAGGTCATCAAAAGATTGAATCTATCGATAGTTCCACAACCTCAACCATACATCATCAATTGGTTGAGCCAGGGATGAGACATCCATCAATCAAGGGATGAGACATCCATCAATCAACAATGTTGCTTGTCCTATGGCATCAAACCCTTCAAAGATGAGGTGATGTGTGATGTTTATTCACTTCAAGTTTGTGATGTTATTTTAGGAAAACCATATATGTGGAAATTTCATGATGTGTATGAGTCTAGACCTCCTAGTGTCATAATTACTTGGGAGAAGCAACTGTACAAGATATCGAAGAAAATGTCCACTACTGCAATGTCTCTCATTTAGCTAAACAATGCAGGAAGGTAATCTCCCAAATAGGGAAATTTGTCCTCTTTATGATTCATTCTGAAGGGGAAAAAATATCACAACAACAACCACCACCTCTACACAGGGGCCTTCCACACGATAGAAGAAGGTGGACACGATAGATGAAGCATACAAAGACATCTTCTCCACACCTACTAGGGTTCCATTATATTTCCAGGTCAAGCATTCAATTGATTTGGTTCTCAAGGTGCCTTTACCAAATGGTCAGATATAAAGGAATTACCTCATGGAGAATGAAGAAATCAAGTGCCATATTCTCGAATTAATCCAAAAGGGGCACATTTGACCAAACTTCTCACTTTTTGGGAGCCTAATTGTGTTGGTACTAAAAAAAAGATGGGACATGATAACTCTGTATTGACTACTGAGCTATAAAAATGATCATAGTACATAATTGATATCCCATTCCATGGGTCAATTACCTTCTCGACCAGCTCAACAGTGCCAAATATTTCATCAAAATTGATCTAAAGTCTATCTATCATCAAGTTCCAATTGAGTAGACCAATGTATGGAAAATTGCCTTCAAATATCGAGAAGGCCTTTTTGAGTGGTTGGTCATGCCTTACGACTTGAAGAGTCATCCAACAACCTTCATGAGGATGATGGATGATATTCTCTGACCATTCACCAATTCCTTTGTGGTCATATATCTATATGTTATCAACGTCTTTAGTTGAACATGGGAAGAACATTTGCAGTATATCCATCGGGTCCTCAACACCCTACGACAACACAAGTTATATTCCAATCTCGAGAAGTGCTCATTTGGCATGGAGAGAGTTCAATATATGGGATACATCATGGATGAATATGGTGTGCATATGGATCCATCCAAGATCCAATCCATTCATGATTATGCTATCCCAACAACTCTCATAGAGATTCACAACTTCTCAGGCCTTGCCAGCTTCTATCACAAATTTGTGTTTGGATTCTCTAATATTGCTTGGTCACTTATTCTGGTGACCAAAAAGGGATCTAAGGCCAATTTTTTATGGTCCAAGCCACAACAACAAATATGCAAAAACCCTTTGATATTGAGAAACATGCTTCAGACTATGATATTGGTGAAACCCTCACTCAACATGTCCATCTAGTGGCATATCACAGTGATAAAATTTCAGATACAGTCCATAAGTACCCCACCTATGACAAGGAAATCTATTGCATTATCCAATCCCACCGCTAAGGAATTACATAGTAGGAAAAGTGATGGTCATACACATTGATCACAAGTGCCTACAGTTCATGCAGACCTGAGAAAAATTATAGAATTATTGCCACCAAAATTGGTCTACCTACTTTCATTAATTCCACCTAAATATTAAATATAAGAAGGGCAACAAAAATCGAGTCACTAGTTTCCTTAGTTGAACTATAGTGGAAGCAATGACCATAGTGCTCAACTCTTGTGTCCATAAGACCTCTTGGTGGCCTCACTACATTTGAAGAAAATATAATGCAGATAAGAAATGAGATAAAACAACTACCCTCCTTGGAGCAGAAAACGTTGAAGGAAACAAAGATGCGGAAATTGCAGCAACAAATGATTGTGCTGCGCACAAAACAACAAAAATGTGAAGAAAAGGTAGAGGAATTGCAGGAAGAAGCAGAGACAGTTACAGGATTAATTCATCTTGTACACCAGAAGGTGTACGAAGTAGCGGCATCTGTAGAAAGAGTCATACTAGAACATGTTATTTCCAACTTGGTGGAGCACATGCAGAAAATAGAAGAAGAAGTGTGCATGGAGACAAAGAAGTTGCAGAAAACCGTGGAGGATTTTTAGACCAAATTCAGCGAAAGTCAGTTGATGGGGGAATAGTTTTCGTGGCTCAGGACGAGCCACATGTGAGTGTTGGGGGCCTATTGGGCCTTAGTATAGTAGGACACAATTCATGTATAATTCTTCCTAAGTATGGAGAAGAACATAAAGGAGAAGAGGAAGGAGCTACGACAGAGGAAGGAGCATCAAGGAAAAGGGAAGGATGCTACGATAAAAGAAGGAAAGATAAGAAGAAGACAAAGAGAAGGCGCATGATGAGGAAGCTACGCCAAATGAGTAAGCCACGATAGAATGACATAACGAGATTCGAGATGACATGGCGAAATATCAGCATATTCAAGCGTGCAAATAGTGTAATGGCCGAAAAATGATAGTAAGGAATAATGCTAAGAAAGAGATAGTCCTTAACGATGGTATGTATAAGCTCGACTGGAGCTAGTGAAAACCACATGTGTGAAGTCATATTTGTAAGTCAGTTTGATAGTGCATTTTGTTATGTGTTACTAGAATAGGAAAGACAACTTGTTGGTTGAAGATAGTAAGTCGGTTGGGATAGCGACTGAAGAGGAGTCTGTTAGATTTTGTATCGAGTCAGTATTGAGTCTATAACAAGCATGTATGGGATCTGTATCGAGTCTATAATGGGGCTATAAGAGGAGGAACCCTTGCTGTATATGGGTTATCCATTTAGCTGATTAGTTGATATAGCATATGAGTAATCTTTAGACTCTTGGGAAAAGATGCTTGCGCTAGACTTGAGATAAGCGTTTTTGGTTAATGACTATGTATTGCTGAGTGCATCAAAGTAGAGGTTCTACAACTGAGTGCCCAAACAAGAAGAGAAGGTTGAGTCGATCCAGGTTGTGTTCTTATCGGGAGAATTATTATTATAATAAAGTCATGAAAAGTAATTGAGTTTAACCCTCTATTGTAAGTCAGAGAAATAGTCCCCATAGTTGTGGGGTACTAGGGTTATTAGAATTTCCTAGAGAATTCGACCCTGGTGAGTAATTGTCAAGTGGGAAACTAGTATAAATAGAGAGTGAGACTATCTATTTGAGACACACACTCTCTCAATTATAGTGCATGAGTGAGATAAGAGGAGCTCGCACAAGTGAGAGAGAGAACAACTGTCGGAGTTCATCTTTGTGTTTTTGGGTTTTACTTTTTCCATAGGTTCTCATTCTATCTCTGAGGAAGTTGCGGGGTTTTATCCTTTATGGTTTCCCTAAGGAAAACTCTTTGTGTCTCTTGTCTCTTGTGATTATTGTTGTGCATGTTATTCTCTCACATAAGATCCTAGATCATATTGTTTAAATGATAAAAATCTAACATGGTATCAAAGCTAACCTGAGAAGAAGACACTGTGCAGGTACAGAAGCTAGGGCTTCCTACTTTTTGGGTCTCTCTCCATAGATCATCAACAAAAGAAGGCTAGCTTAAGTCTCTATTAAAGGGCGCATCTTTCTGTCAAAGCAGAATATGATTCTGAGCATTTTCAGTTTTTGACCTACCACTATAGTGGAAAATTAGGGCTTTTCACATAAATGGAATTTTTGAGTGAGCCCAGCATAGGATTTCTCTCCTCCTCAAAATCGAAGTTTAGAGATCAAGATCGAAGTTTTTGGTTGGGTAGAGCTTCGGGAAAGTCAAACCCTAATTTTCTCCTAAACTAGAAAACCAACCAGCTCCAAATCCATTTTTGACATCTTAAACTAGTAAGATCTAAATCTTTTGTATTTCCATTTGAGTTTCTCATCATAAGATGTCTCATCACACCAAGCTTGATGAAAAGCTTGAAGGAGCTGAAAAATTATGAGCATGGAAGTATAGGATCTCACTGGTCCTTGAAGAGAATGAATTGGACTCCTACATAAGTGAAGAGGTTCCAGTTCTAGAGGGAGATGAGGCTAAAGCCTTACACAAGAAGAACTTGTTCAAGGCCAAGAGGATCATTGTTTCTTCCATCAAGGATCACCTTATACCATAGGTTTCTTCCCTAAAGACACCTAAAGAGATGTTTGAATCCTTTTCCAAGCTATTTGAAGGGAAGAATATAAATCGGAAGATGGCTTTGAGAAACCAGTTGAAGAATGTAAATATCCAGAATGAAGAAACCATCCAGTCATACTTTACAAGGGTTTCTCAAATCAAAGAAAAAATTGAAGCAGTAGAAGAAGAAGTAGAGAATGGATAAATTGTGATGACCACCTTGAATGGTCTCCCTAGGTCATGGGACTCCTTCATTCAAGGAATTTGTGCTAGAAGAAAATTAATCACCTTCAGTAGGTTGTGGGAGGAACGCACATAAGAAGAAGCTCAAATAGTAGCTTGAGAAGAAAAGATGGGAAGTGAATATCGACCACCATCATCTCAGAGGTAAGCATTCTCATCGAAAAAATATCCCTAAAGGATATAGCATATATCTATCTAAATTCAGATGCTTTGCCTGTGATGAGAAAGGACACTTTTCTAAAAATTGTCCTAGAAATAAGGGGGGATCTCACAAGAAAAAAAAGATGTCAAAAGAAAACATCATGCTCACACTATAGAGGATGATGATCCTCCCAGGAAGAGAGTCAAAGAAGAAAATGAATATTCTTCAAGTGATGAGGAATATGTTTTGATTTCTGCCCTCACGGGAACTGTTACACATGGAAGCAATGATTGGCTCATAGATAGTTGGGCTTTGAGGTATTGATTTAGTATGGGATCATGTGTGATCTCTTGTTTTAGTAGGAATCAGTCCTGTGTGGAACTAAGTACAACCGAAGCAGAGTATGTCGCAGCTTGTTCGACTAGTTGTGAGGTAGTGTGGCTAAGGAAGCTACTATATGATTTATTTCATCTCTATAGATGCTACTTGTATATATTGTGATGACCAGATTTGTGTCAATTTGTCAGAGAACCCAATGTTCCATGACAAGTTGAAGGATACCGAGATCAAATATCACTATATCAAGGATATGGTGTAGAGAGGAGCAGCGAAGCTCCATTATGTTGTGACGGATGAGCAGATAGTTGATGTGTTGACCAATTCATTAGCAAGAGTGAAGTTTGAGTACTTCAGGGAGAAGCTTGGTGTTCATCAAATCGAGGTTCCTTCTAGAGGGAAGTGATGAGTCCGATATCCTTTCTGACATGGTGGTAGGCTGGGCCTCCCATGGTCAGATGCAAGTGCCACACCTTTCTAACATGGTGGTAGGTTGGGCCTCCCATGGTCAGATGTGAGTGCTGAGCCTTTATGACATGGTGGTAGGCTAGGCCTCCCACAATTAGATGTAAGTGTTGCACCTTTTTGACATGGTGGCAGGTTGGGAATCCCATGGTTAGATGTCAGTGCTGATCCTTTTTGACATGGTGGCAGGCTGGGCCTCCCATGGTCAGATGTAAGTGTTGTGCCTTTCTGACATGGTGGCAGGCTAGGACTCCCATGGTCAGATGTGAGTGCTGGGCTCTTCTGACATAGCGAGAGGATTTGTTCCTCCCATGGTCATATGTAAGTGTTGGGCAATAGGGTAGACCCGGGTTTAATCCTTTTATGTCGCACCAACAAAAGACCCACCGTGTTGGCCCTTTCGGCAACAACATGCGCGTAGGTTGCAGTCTCACCCGAAACAGTAATGGGGTGCCGCAGAATCAGGTTTATGCAAGCAGAGAGGGATATTAATGTACCTTAGCCTATAATAAACTTATTAATCAATAGTTACACAGCTTTGTCATTCGCTTGTATATAACTTCACAGATAGATAAGTGACCGTGACTTGCTTAACCCACTACAGGGAATTCACAGCGAAGCTTATTATTAGCAGTGATCTAAGTTATCAAATGTATATAGTTATTAATGCATAAAAATAACAGGAATAGAAGCAACACAAGAAACCACAACACCAAATATAACGTGGTTCACCCCCAGTGTAGGGGCTACGTCCACAAACTGTGTTTTATTCAACTTGCAACAAAACCACAGTTTGATCTGCGCACTCAGCTGCAGATCCCTTCAGTCCTTAACAGCTGCGTACACAGCAGCAGCCCTCTGTGCACACAGCTGCAGATCTTTTCCTTAATCTTCTTACAAAACCCTCTGCGCACACAGCTGCAGAGGTCGTCCATGCACACAGCTGGGACTTAACCTTTCCTTATACAATCAGCCGTAGCTTCGCCTTAATCTTTCTTTACATCAAAAACCTAACTTTTTCTTAGTTACAAAAATGCCTATTTATACATCGCGCTATTTACAAAACCATGGATTCAAACCATGGGCACCCAAAAAACCCTAAACCCTGGATTCAAACCATGGTTTTATTACAAAAAGGGGTTTTTACTTACCCCGTCACCCCTAAGACTATTTTGACCCTTAACTCCGCTTACAAACAACCGCGAAGTTACCAAAACTAATAATCCTTAGGGTACGCACCCCAACAGGCCCCTAAGACTCACTAGTGGCCCGTCCTGGGACACTCTGCGAGGGCTCTGGTGGGAGAATCTTCTGCGCGAGAGTCTGGAAGCGACTGGTGAGATTGTGTAGTATATCATCAGTGGCTTTCTCCTTTTCTACCAATTCCTGTAATACTGAAGATGATTCTGTGTCAGCCCGTTCTTGCGCAAAAGTGTCATAGGTCTTCAAAAGTTTGAGTTGGCTCTCTGCAGTATTGCTCAATTCTAATGCTTCATCAACCAGGGGTTGTAACGCATTTTCCAGCAGCGTCACCTTCGTCCTGCAGGACTCAATTTCCTGCTGAAGTTCCTTGCTGCGCTTCACTTTAGCCATCTTCTGCATAGGTGGAAGCGTCTTAATTTCTACTCTAACAGCATCTAATTCATCCTGGCACAACTTGATGGTTTCCTGGATCTTACCTACATCTGGATGGTCCTGTAGGTTCTCCCATGCTTCTATGCTGTCTTCCATTAGTTTTGCGGCGCTGGCCACATTATCTGATATTTTTGCTGCTGAAGCCTTGATGTCCTGATGGCGCTGTTCTCGGACCTCTGGTGGAGTCTCAGGAGGAATGCGCAGTTGAAGTTCTGCAATCTGGTGCTGGTGTTCTATCTTCATCCTTTCTACCTCGTTGCGAGACTGCTGGGCATAGTCTCTCAGCTTAGCAATTCTCTGCTCTGGTTCCTCTGCTCCCTGTATGTCGGAGTTAGAAAGACTCCGACATGCCTCATCCAGTGCTCGCATCAGCATAGTTGTTTTATGTTCAGCCTGTTTCTTCTATTGTGCTATTTCTTCTAGGCGCGCTGCAAAGGTTTTATTTTGTTTGACGGCGTCTTCCAATTGGAGTTGGGACAATTGGTCTCGTGCATGGATCTCCTTTGTAATAGTGAGCTGGCAGAGGTGCAATTCTGACATAGACATCTTTGTATAATCGAGCCCCACGGGCATACCCATCTGGGGTCGGGAATCTGTATCAGGCAGTATCAGAGTTGCACTTGATACCTGTCCTTGGTGATCTCTGGGTGGCCATTGCCTATTATCCTGCTGCGTGGCTGCTGTAGTGCTACTTGTCGCAGTACTGTGTGCTAATTTTGCTGCTAACTCTTTTAGCTCCGACACCCTGTTTGCGATACCTGAGAGCCCTGCAAGATGCATTTCCACAAACTCTGACCATTTTTTAGTAAGCGTCATTGTAGACTGTTCTAGAGCTTGCTCCAGCGCATCCAACATTACAGTGGCTTCGTCCTCAATATATTTGTCCCTTGACGCTTTTGCCTTTTTGCGGGACTGCGTCTTGGTTACCTCTGCTACTTCTGGTGACTTGCGCTTCGTTGCTGGGTTAGGATATGATATGGTCTTGATCGACTCCTCATCTTGTTCATCCTGTCCACCGTCTCCACCCTGGTCGTCGTCATCCATCTGCGAATCACTTAGGTCTTCGCTATCTTCCAAGGGGCTTTGCTGCGACGCCTGAATGGTACCTGCACCAATATTGGTAGCTGGGGGAACTGGAATAGAAGATTTTTTTCCTAGATCTTTTAGCCATTCAGCCGGCCAGTTCTGAACTATACCCTTGATATCTAGTTCGGTGACTACATATGGTAATTTAAAGCATTAACTTTGTGGATCTGCATGAGCTTGAATGAAAACATGATGCATATCGGCACTAAAGTGCACGACGCCCTCGTATTTAGAGAACACTTCATTGGTGAGTCATGGTGTTCACACAATCTCATAGTGGATACTCATGGCATAAAAGACGAACACAGTGTTCGTCATCTGCTGAGCTACCTTATCTGAGGATATCCATAGGGAGGCGTACCTCACTGCCCCTGGCATGCCTGGGTTTAACTCTACAAACTGGGCTTCAGGTTCTTTCCACCCAACTAATGCAATAAGGATTAAAAGCCACGAATAATGAAAAGGTCTACCTTTTTCCTGTGCATTGCGGGCATCCTCCAGGAACTCCTTCGCAAGATATTCGGCCCAATTATAAGTATACCCCTCAGCGCAATTCATAGCGATTCGGATAACCAGGGCAGGTACTTCAGTTGGCCTGCATTTTCGTATGAGTTTGCAGGCTAAGAGTTCAGTTGCAAAGCGAATTGGCTGCTCCTGAATCGTGGAAGTGTGATACCCCCGTTTCCCTTTTGTCAGGCCAAACCACTCTTTCATGGTTTGCGCGAGCTTTGTATCATCATGTTTGGACGGAAATTCAGTTCCCGGATCAGGTCCTGCCATTGGTAAACCTGTGATCTGATGGATGAGTGTAGCGTCAATAGGGATTTGCTGATCCCCTATCCACAAATAGCCACCATGCACCAACGCTAGTAACTTTTTGGCCACTACGGTCAGATGTATGCCGCAACTGAAATGGGGAATATCAAGCATCTTGAGGAGGCCAGCTTTGTCCAGGGTCGCAGCCCATGGTTGCACTTCCAGTAGTGTGACCTTATGATCTGGGTACTTGACGCGGTGCAAGTATTCTGCTGGTTCAAACTGTGGAAACTTGCCATGGTAATTGGTGTCGTGATCGCTGTACTTAAGCCGATCGATCTTCCCTGTCATGCTTCCTATCAGCTGAACCCCTTGTGGCAGCGAGGGTGTGGCTAATGTAAATTGCTTTGTCCGATGGGGAAACATGGCACCTGGGCGAATAGGTTGTAGATATGGTGGCCGCGGTGGTGCAATATTCTCCCTATCCCCGGTCGGGACCTGGGCGGAACCGGAGGGATCCATAGGATGATCTGCTGGTGTTTGCCCTGTTTGCCTCTGCCGGTCTTGGTTTCGCTTGGAGCGAACTTCAGTTCTAGACTTTTTCCTGGAAGACCGTGTTTGCATCGGCCGTGGTGGTACAAGGGGAGTGTCTTCACAGGGAGCAAGGGCATGCGACCGATTAGAACAGCTTATCAGACCCTCTTGCTCGAATTCTATGACCAAAGCGTCAATCTCGCGTTCTGTTGTCATGGGCTCACTCGTAAATCTTGAAGAATTGCAGAATACAATTTTCCCTAACTTAGGCATCTTCTTATACACGCCACCAATCAAATCGGGCAGGATGGTGCATTGAAGGCACCAAATCTGACGAAAATCTTGGCCATGTGGAGCTCGATTTCCAATACTGGTCTTAGTACAACCATTTAAGGTAATTAAAACATTGCCACCGTCAACTTGGTTGCTTCCCAACGGTCGAATTTTAAGCCTCGCTGTGTTTGTGGACTTCGGCAGAATCCAGGTGTGAGCTTCGTGAGAACACGCACCCTCGGCACAGTATTTCCCTTCGACCCATCCTAGGGATGTCGACGATAGGGCTGTTAGGTCTGATGAGCTGGCTTCTTGGTTCTGCCCCTCGGTTTGGTATTCAATTCCATGTCGGAGCGCAGCCTCCTCATACCATTTTTGTGCTAGAGGTTCCCCGGTGTGTACGAACTTACGTATCCACTCTTCACGCGGTATGGTGTCCCAGGCTGCATAGCTGTGCCTCACTTGTTTCTGAGGGCTATTCTGCCCAATGAACTTACTTCGCGCCTCTTGGACTTGGGTTATGAAGCTGAAGCGCAGAAATTTCTGACTGGCTTCCAATCTGGGAGTAGACTTGTTGTTATCATTCCGTCCCTCTGCTGTAGCTCCTAATGCTGTCTCCAGAGTCTGCATCCTCAGTGACTGAGGTGCTTGTACAATAATTTCTCCATGGTAAGCCAACCCAACATAGGGAGGCAACTCTCTCAACTGCGCACTAAGGCATCTAAGAGACTTAGTGAGTTGCGTGCGCCTGTGGCCATGTAGCTCGTACAGTCGATTCTGCCAATTCTCTAGACCATCGTCTGAATCAGACATGCAGGAGCTATCACATTGCCAATCTAGTACGCCGTCGGCATCAGGATCGACATAATCTGCTTCCTGGGCTGTTATGTTGTAGATGTGGTCTAGAGTATCCTGCTCCCCTTCGTCTCTGATCGGTTCTGTATATCTTTCTCCTTGGGATGGGTCGAGGGGTATGATAACTTGCAGACCATTTCCTTCAAAGGTCATTTGTCTCCTCTCGAGGTTGATGATTGCAGCATTTGCCATGACCCACTTGATTCCCAACAGGGCCGGATAAGGGTTGCTGTCATCAATGATCTCAATAACTTCGAAATCCGCTAGAGTGCTTACCCCATCAAGATCTATGGGAACACTAAGAAGTCTCCCTAGGGGCACAATATTTTGTTGGTTAGCTAATCTCAGTTGTATAGGTGACCAATCCAGGGAGGGTTTTCCCATTTGTCCCCAAGTCTGCTTGGGTAGGACATTAACTTCTGATCCAAGATCCAAAATGACATCAGTCATATCATATTCCCCTATCTGAACATTCAATCTCATTTCCCTCCCCGTTCGTCGGACACGACTAACAGTTTTCTCCTGATCAACTCCTCTCTGAGGGTCTGTGATAGCAAGAACTTTTTGTAGCTCTTTTAAAGCATTCTGATTCTGCAAGAGTTTCATACAACTCTGTAAAAAGGAGGAGAGTGTACTTACTTTATCCGGCAAAGCATCTTGCGTCTGCGATGCCTACGGAGGTTGGCGCGTAGGTACTGCAGGTGTGCGAGGGTCAACAATATCACACTGGGCCGCCTTGACTGGTGCCTGGTCTTGCGCAAGATTAAGTGCTGGGACTGGCGTGGAGGCCTTACTCGTGCACACCTCGATAGGTTGTTTCTGCGAATGCTAAATGTACATCGTGGCGCCACTCCAGGTGACCACATTAATGGCTGCGGTAGGTCTCTGCTCAATAGAAATCAACTAAAGATTCTGGGTAGGGCCACTGTTGATTTCCTGAATCTTCGCTATGAGCTGGGGGCACTGTTCAATCACATGGTCTACTGCGTGGCAGTAACGACAGGTTGTAGTGGGGTTCCGACAGTTGCGAGCCAAATGGCCAGCTTGGTTACAATTATAGCACACCACCTGACCTCTTCCTCTCCCGGGCATACCACCATGGCCGCGACCTCCAAAAGCACCTCTTCCAGAGGTACCGCCACGGTAACCATAGCCGTCATTATTCTGGGCTTCATTTTGCACTCAGTAGACATCAGAAATGCGCTCTCGCATGAGGTCATAGCTACGACACTCCTCTTCATTATGCCCTACTGACTTACAAAACTTGCAGTAGGGGTTCTTGGGAACTTGCACATATCGCTGAAGGAGATGGCAGTTTTCCGGGCGATGTTGGCCAGTGGTTCGACAAATCTCACAATATAGAACACCGGGAGTGAATTGGTTGGGCACACCCGTATTTAAGTAGGTTCTGACCCCAGGGCACTGGTCCCTATCGTGACCTTCTATCCGGCATTGCGTACACCAAACCTCCTCTTGACTGGTTTTAGCCTTTTTCATATCGCGAAGCTCCAGGGCCATGGCTGCTAGCTACGCTTGGATTTGAGCAAGACCAGAATCATCTCCGACGGGGGCGGTTTCTAACTTCCTTGCAATTTCCAAAGCTTCTTGCTGGTCAGCAACCTTCTGTTGCATGAGCGGAGTTCGGATATGTGGTAATAATGCTGCAATAAACCACTCCTTGTGCTGCACAGGGCTAATGGTAAAGATGACTTGGTCTAGTAGCACTTTGAATCTCTGGTCGAAATCCCACACGAATTCACCACGCCACTGTTGAATCTCTTTGAGCTCAGTGATGCTCTGCGATTCTGATTTAGGCTTCTTAAATTCTTTGGTGATGGCTTCCTTAATCTCGTCTAAGGTAGGGATCTGCGTACTGGAGAATTTCGTGAACCAGGTCAAAGCCCAAACCGGGAAAGAAGTAATGAGCTGCGCGGTTCTCACATCCAGATCTGTAATGTTCTTCGCGTTCCATACTGCTTCACATAAAAACCAGAATTGTTCGGGGT
>LPNX010799977.1:1935-14626 GCA_001517045.1 Pseudotsuga menziesii | reverse complement strand
GGCTAGGTGGGCCATGGTGGTTCTGGGAGGGTTGGGAGGGGGACAGGATGTCAATGGGGGGGGGGAAGGGTTTACGGAGGAAGATGGAACTGTGGCCGGAATACTCGAACTGGGTGGACTGGCGGACTGCAACGGACTTTCAGGGGTCACAGAGCTTCGCTGCGGGGTGACCGGAGGGTTTCCAAAGGAAGGGTTGTCTTCCAGGTCCGAGTCTTCAGAATGGCTAGGGGATGGTGCAGTATCCTGGCCTAAGGAGTACGACTTGAAATCTCGTTTATACCCTTTTCCACTTCGCGACAAACTAGTGTGCGCAGCGGGAGTGTTGTCACTTGCAAACATATGTTAGTAACACAAAAGCTAACAATCTGATTCAAATAGCAATATTCCCTTTTCAACCAATAGCATTTTAATTCTTAAGCTAAATAAATTCAAAAGCTTACCCCGCGGTCCTTGGAAAAATCGGCGCTCGGCGTCACTAAAGGAAGTGGCCGTGTCAATGGCGAACTCTGTCACGAAGGCCTCAAGGGTCCGTGTGGTCCAGAAGTCAACCGCTCAGGAGATCTCATTGTTCACACTTTGTACTATATTAACTCTTGCGGGGGTCCAAATAGAAAACCGCCCCTCGCGAAAGTTGGTTCGCTTCTCAGCTAACCTGGACAGCCACTAGTGCAACTCTATGTGGAAACTACCAAAGAAAATTTCATAAACGTCACAAAAAACATACCTCTGTAAAAATTCACGTGCGCTACGACGCGGATTTGTGTTCTCTTTCTCAGCAAATTTCAGATAAGTCTCATCAAGCCAAGCCCCGATTTCCATCACAGAGGGCCTCCAGAACATAGCCCTCAAGGTACGATGTAAACCCCTCTTGAGCAGATACTGAGTTCAACCGGCAACGGAACCAATTTGTTGGGCAATAGGGTAGACCCAGGTTTAATCCTTTTATGTCACACCAACAAAAGACCCACCGTGTTGGCCCTTTCTGCAACAACCTGCGCGTAGGTTGCAGTCTCACCCGAAACAGCAATGGGGTGCCGCAGAATCAGGTTTCTGCAAGCAGAGAGGGATATTACTGTACCTTAGCCTATAATAAACTTATTAATCAACAGTTACACAGCTTTGTCATTCGCTTATATATAACTTCGCAGATAGATAAGTGACCGTGACTTGCTTAACCCACTACAGGGAATTCATAGCGAAGCTTATTATTAGCAGTGATCTAAGTTATAAAATGTATATAGTTATTAATGCATAAAAATAACAGGAATAGAAGCAACACAAGAAACCACAACACCAAATATAACGTGGTTCACCCCCAGTGTAGGGGTTACGTCCACAAACTGTGTTTTATTCAACTTGCTACAAAACCACAGTTTGATCTGCGCACTCAGCTGCAGATCCCTTCAGTCCTTAACAGCCGCGCACACAGCAGCAGGCCTCTGCACACACAGCTGCAGATCTTCTCCTTAATCTTCTTACAAAACCCTCTGCGCACATAGCTGTAGAGGTCGTCCACGCACACAGGTGGGACTTAACCTTTCCTTATACAATCAGCTGTAGCTTCGCCTTAATCTTTCTTTACATCAAAAACCTAACTTTTTCTTAGTTACAAAAATGCCTATTTATACATCGCGCTATTTACAAAACCATGGCTTCAAACCATGGGCACCCAAAAAACCCTAAAACCTGGATTGAAACCATGGGTTTATTACAAAAAGGGGTTTTGACTTACCCCGTCACCCCTAAGACTATTTTGACCCTTAACTCCGCTTACAAACAACCACAAAGTTACCAAAACTAATAATCCTTAGGGTATGCGCCCCAACAGTAAGTGCTACACCTCTCTGACATGGCGAGAGGATTGGTTCCTCCCATGGTTAGATGTGAGTGTTGTTCCTTTCTGACATGGTGAGAGGATTGGTTCCTCCCATGGTCAGATGTAAGTGCAGAAGAAGATAAATACCTACATGGAGACTAGGCCTACAACCAACATGAAAAAGGGCGGGCTCTGTAGAACTTCCTATGACGAGTAGAATTGAAGAGATAGCACCATTTGCTCGAGATAGTGGGAGTAGTGATGATGATCCAGATTTGATGATGTTCCAGTGATGAAGACTTGTGCTGATGAATTGTGTCAAGCAAATACCTTCCTAGTTAAGAGGGAGTGTTGATATATTTGTAACTTCAGATTGTATTCACTTGTATATCTTATATTGTATTTCATTGTACCCTTATGTTCCTATCAGGAGAATAATTATTATAATAAATTCATGAAAAGGCATTGAGGTTAACCCTCCGTTGTAAGTCGGGGCAATAGTCCCCATAGTTGAGGGGTACTAGGGTTATTAGACTCTCCTAGAGAAGTTGGCCCTGGTGAGTAATTGTCAAGTGGGAAACTAGTATAAATAGAGAGTGAGACTCTCTATTTGAGACACACACTCACTCAACTATAGTGCATGAGTGAGAGAAGAGGAGCTCGCACAAGTGAGAGAGATAACAACTGTCAGACATCATCTTTGTGTTTTTGGGTTTTACTTTTTCCATTGGTGCTCATTCTATCTTTGACGAAGTTGAGGGGTTTTCTCCTTTATGGTTTCCCTGAGGAAAACTCTTTGTGTCTCTTGTCTCTTGTGATTATTGTTGTGCATATTATTCTCTCAGATAAGATCTTAGATCATATTGTTTAAATGATAAAAATATAACATTATTGTGCTGAGCAGAAGGGACTAAACCTAGGTCTAGGGATAAGAGAGGGAAGAAATCAAAGAATGTTTTATATTTTCACAATGCAAGAAGAATCAAAGAATTTTTTATATTTTCACAAATAATTATTACAAGAGAGATGTGCACCTTGGTATAGTGAAGAGGAATAGGGTCCCCTACAACTATCCAAGACAAGGTCGGGTTGTCTCCTTTGTAATTTCACAAGTTCCATCCAACCATCACAATGGTAGTATCCTTTATGTGAATTAGAATGTAAGATGTGGCTTGCTCCTAGTATTGGGAGAAGGAAAAATAATGACTTGAGTGAGAGACAGAAATTGTGTATATGGAGTGGGTGAACTTGATAAATTTTTATAGGCATAAGAATAGCTAGGAGATGGATCTAGAAGCAATGTAAACATTCTCCAAAATTTCCTTGATTTCTTAGTGGAGAAATTAGGTTTTTGAACCCTAGATACATTAACTAACTTGGACCATGTCAAGGTTTGTGTCCGATTTTAGCCCTTTCTTTATGATCAAGGTGGGAAATGACATTTTTTTGACCAAAATCATGTTTTGGGACCAAGTTTCTCTTATCATGTGAAAATATACAGCAAAAGTTTCTAATTTCGAAGGAAACCCACAACCTCCTTCTAGGGTGGTCAATTTAGGGTTTGGATTTCATTTTCATTTTTTATCACCCCCCCAAGGTCATGCGGATGGAATGAGCTAGAAAAGTGCTGCCAGTGATGTGGAATGGCGATGTATATAGATGAAAAAGATGATGACATGGAAGGTGAGAAATTTGTCTATTAACATATTTCTCCCTGATGTCTAAGGTCAAGAGCCCATCATATGGGCAACATACATCATAGTAATTTCATACTTCAATCATATATTAGGGGTGACGTTGACATAGAATAAAAAGACCGCATGAGAGGGAAATCACCCCCTTGAGAAACTACAGAGGTCTATAAATATATACACAATACTCAAAATTAATGAGGTGCATATAATCTCAATTAACAGATGGATGAAGCAGGAATCCCCTTGCTCGTATCAATGTCTCAATATAAAATGGGATTTGGACCGAAAGAGGCTCGATCAATACATGATAACTACTCGATACAATACATCATAATGGTCAAAGAGGGACCCATGATGAAGATACAATGAGCACATATCCCTTAAAATTTATTAGATGAAGTATGTTGCAATGTACAACAAAGGAGCTAGGCACACTGTCGGTATCCTTTTTTACTCACTACAATTACAAAAGGAATCACTTTCCTAGAACTATCAATCCAACCCCTAAAGAAAACATAGGATTGCATCTTGTTGGGATTGTTCACTTCTCCTTTTCACCCAAACAATGCAAATTCACCCTACTATGCCAACCCTAGTATGTAGCACAATAACATAACACTTTTTTCTTGAATGATTCCTTGCATGAATGGATTTCCTTATCACAATGAGGCATCCCACTATATATACGAGTCTTTCCAAGTTCTTACAAGCCCCTTGATTCTAAGGTAGACCTAATTGATTGCACCCAACTTGCCTCCTTTGATGTCTTCCATCCATTGGTAATCCATGTCCATAAGTGTGCCCATTGCTAGTATGCATGTGTACCTACAAGTGTGTCAAGTGCAAGTGCACTCATCACATATTCACCATTGCATGTGTACCCACAATTCTTCCCATAACAAGTTTGAATATTTCAAGCATTCCTAATGGATTTCCTCATAAGCGCCCAGTCTAGTTCATCAAAGGTAGACTAAGGAAATGCTAAAATCCCTTAGGTCTACATGTTTGAATCGTGTACCCAAGGAAAACCCAAGTATAATAAAAGAAACATGAATGGTTCACCACTCTATTTATCTATCTAGCATGCAACATATTGAATCATGATCTTCCTCAACAATCCTCTATGCCCACCAAACAATGCACCAATGGACAATTGCAAGCATAGGCCTTACAATATGCGTTTAGTTGATTATTTAAATTTATTTAATATTCAAGTTATTTTTTATAACCATTATTTATTATTTATTAATTTATATTTTTTATAAATATATATTAATTACCAATTTTTTATGAGTTTAAACCATTTATGTAATGTTCATAATATTATGTGATGTGAAGAATCAATAAATGGCTTGTTTGTTTATTGTTATTTTTCAAGGCTTCTTTATCAAGATGTTACTATAGATTTGGGTGTTAAAGTGAAATGTGAACATTGGAATTTAAGATAAAGTCTACTGGGATGGATTATAGATAACTGTGAATGTATATAAGGCTCTACTTTTTTTGTTTATGTATGGTATTTGTATGGTTAGGAATCTTATGATATTTAAAAATATGTGTATGATAGCTTTGCAAGAAGAACACAAGATCGTAATGACTTATGAAGAAAATAAGACGTCTCTAAAAAATGACTCAAATATTCTACAAATGCTAAGCATGGACGAAGTGAATCCATAGGGATTTTCTGATGGGGCATGTGAAGGGGATCCAAGGTCCATTGGGGTTGGATCAATCCTTTTTATTGATACCTGACATCACTTTTGTCTATGATATGATGATGGGATTGAGACCAACAATAGCGAAGAAATCTACACTCTATGGATACTTATGAAGATAGCACAAGAAAAAAGGTCTAAATTATTTACAAGTTTTGGGTTATTCAAAGCTTGTGATAGAGTGGGTCAACCCAAACCATAATATTGACAATTTAGACATGAAACATATTATGATTCATGAATCCAATTGTAGAGGTAAAATATTATTTTTATGATATTTTCTTCACACATGTATATAGAGAATTCAACACTAAAGCTGACATCTTATCCAAGGATGCTACACTCTTAGAGGATGATACCTTTACTAAACAAGTCTTCAAAGGAGATACTCTCCTACTAGCTTCAAAATGTCACTTCTACTCATTTTGTTTATATTTGGATTCAGTTTGAAGTTTATCATGACATCTGGATATATGGGAGACCATGAAGTTTTTTGGGGGGTGCGATTTATAAAAGTTGTTTATTTGGTCTTGGAAGACTATAATATGTCAGAACAAGAAGTGCGATTGCAAAAAGTAAGAGGATTCTTTTTTTAAGAAGTTTTTTTTGGATAAAATTTGTATATTTGATTTCAAACTAAAATATCAATAAATGAATTTTTTCTTTAAAAAAATAAAAATATATCATTTTTTTGTTTGGAGGAATTGGCAACCATACCTACAAGTGTGTCAAGTGCAAGTGCACTCATCACATATTGACCATTGCATGTGTGCCCACAATTCTTCCCATAACAAGTTTGTATATTTGAAGCATCCCTAATGGATGTTCTCATAAGTGCCCAATCTAGTTGATCAAAAGTCAACTAAGGAAAGATTACATTCCCTTGGGTCTACATGTCTGAATCATGCACCCAAGGAAACCTCAAGTCTAATAAAAGAAACATGAATGGTTCGCCACTCTATTCATCTATCTAGCATACAACATATGGAATCATGATCTTCCTCAACAACCCTCTGTGCCCACCAAACAATGCACCTATGGACAGTTGAAAGCATAGGATTTACAATATGCGTTTAGTTAATTATTTAAATTTAATTAATATTCAAGTTATTTTTTTTAAGTATTATTTATTAATTATCAATTTATATTTTATAAATATAATTATTAACTATCAATTTATTATGAGTTTCAATCATTTATGTAACGTTCATAATATTATGTGATATTTAAAAAGTGAAGATTGAATAAATGACTTGTTTGTTTATTGTTCTTTTTCAAGGCTTCTTTAGCAAGAGGTTACCATAGCTTTGGGCGTTAAAGTGTCTGGAATTTAAGATAAAGTCTACTGGGATGGATTATAGATAACAGTGAATGTCTATAGGGCTCTACTGTGTTTATGTATGGTATTTGGATGGTTAGGAATCTTATGATATTTAAAAATATGTGAATGATAACTTTGCAAGAAGCATACAAGATTGTGATGACTTATGAATAAAATAAGAAGTCCCTTAAAAAAAGCCCCAAAGATTCTACAAATGCTAAGCATAGACAAAGTGAATCCCTAAGAAATTTTTGATGGGGCATGTCGAGGGGACCCAAGGTTCATTGGGGCTAGATCAGTCCTTTTTATTGATACCTCAGATCACTTTTGTCTATGATATGATGTTGGGATTGGGACCAACAATAGGGAAGAACTCTACACTCTATGGATACTTATGAAGATAAAACATGAAAAAGGTCTAAATTATTTACAAGTTTTGGGTGATTCAAAGCTTGTGATAGAGTGGGTCAACCCAAACCATAATATTGACAAGTTAGACCCGAAACCTATTATTATTCATAAATCAAATTGTAGAGTAAAATTCATGTTTATGATATTTCCTTTACACATATATGTAGAGAATTCAATACTAAAGCTGACAACTTATCCAAGGATGTTCTACTCTTACAGGAGGATACCTTTACTAAATAAGTCTTCAAAGGAGATACTCTAGCTTCGAAATTTCACTTTTACTCATTTTGTCTATATTTGGAGTGGGTTTGAAGTTTATCATGGGGAGACCATGAATTTTTTTTGGGGGTAAGACTTATATAAGTTGTTTTATTTGGACTTGGAAGACTATAATATGTTAGAACAAGAAGTGTGCTTGCATAAAGTAAGAGGATTCATTTTTTAAGGATTTCTTTTTGGGATAAAAATTGTATGTTTGATTTCAAACTCTAAAATATCAATAAAATGATTTTTTTCTTAAAAAAAATAAAAAAATATCATTTTTTTGTCTAGTGGAATTGGAAAATGGGGCGGTGCTTGTACTTGTCTGATAAGGGGTCAATTCCCATCCGCTACCACTATACTTCTAGGTGCACCCACACTATCCCTACATGGCTACACAAGTTATTTGAGGTTTGAACTCGCAACATTACAAAGAGCGTCCGTGTACCCTGTCGCCAACTCGTCTACACCTTGGGGGCTAAAAATAATATCATAAATATAAGAGTGAAATAATAAGATTTAAATAATCTAAATGAATTGTATGGTATTACTTCACAATTTTATTAATTTTAAACCAAACATGAATACTTTTACTTGTTCAATATATGTATATTGAAGTTTAATGCATTAAGTTAGGTTAACAAATCTTATATTAGATGAGAAAGCTTCATTTATATATTGTTATATATGGAGAGAGAGAGAAAATATGACTATATTTGGTTAATGGTATTTAAAAAAGTTACATAAAATGATAAAAAATAGGTTAAAATAAAATTTTGATTTTAATAAAAAATCTATAACAAAATGGGAGAAAGAAAAATATTTATGTTACTGATGAAAATATTACAAAAGTGATTAAATTAAGTTAATAGTATTTTAAATAAAGCATTAAAAAACAAAAATAATTACATTAAGTTATAGGTATTTTAAATAAAATGTAAAAATAATAATTATATTTTATTTAAAATAAATATTTAAATTTAATTATAAATTTATAGGAAATAAAAAATAATCTATCTCGAATTTATATTTTTTTCAAATATATAAAAATATAAAAAAAATTATCTTCCTTGGTATTTAAAATAAAGAAACAACAAAATCTAATATAATGTACTACCATGAATTTATAGGGTTTCCAAAACCTATCTTAAAAGCCAATACAAAATGTCATTGTTGAAATATAAACCATTACATAAGTTAATAAATCTTACCTCATAAGAACCATTGCTTTTGAGTTACCTACATCATAAGCTTCCTTGGCATTTATGTTTATGGGTCCCTTACATATTAGGTAAATCTCTTTTGTTGGTTCAAGAGGTCCAACTCTGCAACGTGTCACTTTCATATCGAAACACTAAGGGTGCATGAAAATCAGACCCAACAATGAGCTCCCACCCAACCTTCTATAGATATTCCAACTAACTAATTTCAAAAATTACAAACCTTTGTTTCACCCAACCTTCTATAGATATTCCAACTAACTAATTTCAAAAATTACAAACCTTTGTTTCCATAACCTAACATTAAAATATTAATTTGCATTGATGTTTTAGGGCCACCACCCCAACTTAATTGACTACCACGAACATGGCCGTCCACTTAGTTGAATGCTACGTACTCTTAAATCTGAGATCGTTCTCTCCGCTAAATTTAGAGATAACCAGAACGTGCAGTTTGAACCCACGACAAACCAATGGAGCTCGAAAGGATAATCATCGCGCCACAGGAAGTAGCGGAACACTAGTACCTCGTGCCGTGAGAAATCACACTCGTAGATAGTGTGCCGTTAATAAGCAGTGGGCCCATGCAGCAATGAATGGCGTTAATTGTTTTTATGATGTGGCTTAGAACAGGGTGGGGCATTCTTTTCTCCATAGTCAATTAAACGTTTTATGATGGTGGGGAGCACTTGAGTGGGTCTAATGGTTAAGAACATGTGTTATCTATAAGTTCAAAACCTTTGGGATAAGGATACTCATTGGTCTATCGTGACAAGGCTCAAAAGGTGGACCACCCTTGGTGTAACATACCCAAAACTAAAAACTAAATATTTATTATTTATTTCATCAAAAATATTTTGTAAATTTTTATTATAAAGTTTATGACCAAGTGGATCAAGGATGACTAAAATTAAAGAAATGTTTATTTTAATAATTAATAAAAGGAGACACCTAATCACGGTAGACTGTTAAATGAGTGTTTACTGTCCACTAGGAGGAAGGAGCAGTTATAAAATGCTAGTTAGCAAGTGGCAGCACTAGCATTCACTTTCTAGATGTTGCAGGGGCATAATCCTTAAAAAAATGGTTATGTTATCTAAGAGGGGGAACTGAGCTGGGTGGCTCATTAAATTTCAAAATTAACCCAAAGACCTAGACAATATTATATAAACCATCAAATTGAGCAGGAGGCTCCCCACTCATTCTAAGTTTTTAGAGAATGAACTTTGTGATTACTGCAAATTGAAAAGTCAGACACACAAAGAATTTGATGAGGGGATAGCTAAACTGATTTTCTTTTACTTTTACAATTCCATGAATGCAATTATTATCGTTAATTAAAAACATTTCAAACCCTCTAAAAACAATGCATTATTCAATTATTATTAACTTTGATTATGGGCATCCCGCACGGGTGTGGCTCATTGACGGTTCACTTGATATGAAGTCACATGTTGTAAATTGGAGGTCACAAATTCAAATCACACCCGACTTTATCCGTGTCCCATGTTTGCAGGGTGTGTGGGGCACCTAGGGGTATAGTGGTAGCAAGATTGGATCTCTAGACCCTGTGTCACGTGAGTACCAACCCAGTCTTCAGTTATCGATTCCCCTAGCAAAAAAAAAGTTTGATTATGGGAAACTAGCAAGGTGTTGTATCAACAAATAGATCTCTCGCGGGGGTAGACTGCTCATGATGAACTCCATTCTCAAAGCTTTCCCAGTTTTCTGGATTTCTTTGTCTTTTGTTCTAGTTGATATTCTCCACAGCATTGGGAAACTTTGCCAAAATTTACTTGGGGGGTGTTATAGTTGATTTCACCACACTTGGTAGATCACACTTTTATGGCCTTCCATGTCCCTTTGCAAACTCTTTGAATCCCCTTTGCTAGAAATATACTTTGATGATCTAAGAAATCTCTTAAAAAACACTTGTTTATTTCCATATGCGGGTTTTAGCTTAAAAATCGCGTGTACATGCAGCTTGCTCCATTGTAGCCCACATACATCGGTAAATGTGCATAAAAAATCAAACATTTGGAGTTTTCCTCAATGAGTCCCGAATAACTTGACTCTTGGCCTTCCATATGCCTAGAGACGCTCTGACTTGACCCTTCATTGCCTATTGAAGGGATATATATTGAGTCTCTTGGATGCATTATAGGACGAGAACATTTGAGAGCAAGGAAACTATAGTTCATTGTTGCCTCATTCATTTATGTTTGAGCCTGCATCCCTTTGTCCTTTTGAGCAGACATTATTGCTCTTCCCAAGCTTGTCATCGTCTTGTGAGCTTGCCATTGAGATGGAGGATTGAAGCGGTGGAGGCCCAGGTGGAGGACTCGATTTCTCCGTTTCGACGAGGTGCCGACAGAGTTTGTCACTGTTATCTCTGTTCATTATTAATAGAAATATCCATTTCTCGTCCAATACATGTGTATGACTATGAATATTTTTTCCATGAATATAGTTGTATTTGATTATACATGTTGGATTTATATATGCTAGAGTAGGCCTAACACTTTAACATATATCATGCTTTCTTTGTTCGTTGTTGTTGAGGATGAATTATAGGTACAAGCGTGGTTGAAAAGCTCAACGGAGATCTACTACAACACTTCGGAATAAGGTATGTTTTGTATCCCTTAGTGTTAGAAACATTTTTTTTTCTTGCATATTGAAGTGGATTGATTTTTGGTGTCATTTAGTCTGTTGTGGTATACCCCAAGCCATAGAAAGTTTTTCTCCGTAACAGAATTGGCAACTCCGTTGGGGAAGTTTCTTTTTTTTCTTTGGGTTTTGGGTGCACAATGTGCTTTGACTGCTCTCTGTTTCTCTGTGTTTCTATGTCGGATTTAGAAGTATGTTATCCCATTGGTGTCCTGTTGAAGTAATTTGAGTCTTAGCCTATCATTTTACTCTGTTTCTCTTGTTGTATGTGAGTCATAGATGTATTAGTAGTGTATACACATAGGTTTTCCTTAAACAGTTCCGTACACTAGTGGAAAATGAGAGATTAGTGACCAAAAAAATGACCAAAATCCGCATATCAATGACCACTTTTGGTTTGGCGATCGCTGGTGGCTAATTTACGGTCTTTTATTACGCGACCAAAATTGGTCATTTTTATTTTGGTCATTTATAGCTTGTCAGTTGGTCATTAATTTGGTCATATATTTGGTCATTAATTTGGTCATATTTGAATCGATGACCAAATATATGACTACATTTATGACCAAATTAATGACCACATGGCAAACTAGAATATGACCAAATTTGGTCGCGTATTAAAAGACCGCAAATTAGCCACCAAAACTGTTTTTTGGTCATTGATATGCGAATTTTGATTGTTTTTTTGGTCATTTATATCTCATTGTTTGGTCACGTGTCTCTCAATTTTTTGTTCTTTTATATATGAATTTTGGTCATTAATCTCATTTATTGGTCACTAATTTAGTCATTTTTAGTGGTTTTATGTGTGGTTATTACATTTTAGTAGTTTTAATGGTGTCCATTATTAATCAATATAAATTTTTAATATGGTATTATGTTTAAATTAAAAAGAGAATCATACATTATTTATCATCATCTAATACACATTTGAATTATGCAAATATAAAGTGAAACCATATAAGTTTTAAGCCGCACAAATTATATTATATGAAATGTCAAGTATTACAATAAATGAGTTTTCTCAAAAACTATCTCCATATAACTTTACATGAAAATCATCTAGTACACCGATGACTTTTAAAAATATTACATTAGCTAAATCATCCCACTTGTACTTTGTTCCTAAGCCATACTTGGATCCCGCGACAGCTTCAAAATCATACTTACCAACTTAAAACCCTCAGCAACAGGCTCTTCATACTCAATGGAAAAGCATTAGCAATAGAATCTTCATACTCAATTTCCCACTTTTTCAGCTTTCTATCTGTGCACGTGCTTTTGTATCCGCACTACACATGCTTCTGAGCTTTCTGAGCTCTAGATCTACGCACGTGCTTCTGTATCCACATTGCAGCAACCTCCCTCTTCATATTTTTACAAAGCTTGCGAGTAAGGTTACCTGCAAACAACATATTTTAAGCAATAAATTGTGTTGCTCAGTAAAAATAAAAAACAAATAACTAAAAAATGTACAGAGTAATTTCACAAGATTTAACATGGCAAAAAGAAACAATTCCAACAAACAGTTATATATGTGCTTATTATAACAAATACAAAAACACTTCTAATACCTCTGCTGC
>LPNX010799961.1:827631-889127 GCA_001517045.1 Pseudotsuga menziesii | reverse complement strand
TTCATTTACTGGGATCCCTGTCTTAACATTGGACTGATTCCAATCTTTTTTGACTCTCCAGATTTTATGAAAAGAATGTTTTTTAAATGATAGGGAGCAATCATTTTCCANGGGATCCCTGCCTTAGCTAAAGGATCAAAACCAATAGGAAACCCGAGAACATCCAGATGCTCACCAATAGATTTACCCACCTTAGCAGTAGACTGAATCTCCTCAAAAATCATGAGAAAACCCATGATCACCCGGATTCTCATTAATAGAATTTCCACCCTTAGCATTAGACTGAACCTCATCTAAGCAGATATCCAAGGTTTCATTTACTGGGATCCCTGTCTTAACATTGGACTGATTCCAATCTTTTTTGACTCTCCAGATTTTATGAAAAGAATGTTTTTTAAATGATAGGGAGCAATCATTTGCCAGATGTCCTAGCCCATGGCATCGAAAACATCTAAAAGGAAGTCCCGAGTAATCCAGAGGCTGGATTATATCTTTGTTACCAGATTTAATGACCAAATCTGCAGGCAGTCCCAGACGAAAATCTAACAAAACAAGTACCTGTCCTATGCAGCATACCCCAGTGCTTAAATAGGAGAAATCAGTTTCCAAGTGGGTGCCCAATGAATTCCCAACAAGTCTGAAGAAATCCGCAGACCAGAATTTAAAGGGTAAATGCGGCAATTTGACCCAAGTAGGGACTTGATCGTACCTTTCTTTTCTCGGATCAAATAAAGGTGACCACCTTTTAATAAGAAGAGCAGCCTTATCCCATTTCCAGACACCAGCAAGAATCCTATCAGAGTCATCTGTTGAAGAGAATTTAAATGCTATCTAGCCCCGAGGGAGAATAAAAATCTCAGGAATAGAACTGATAATCCCAGTCCAGACCCGAACAGCCCATCCAAGAAGAGAATCTGAATTATAATTACGGTTTTCGAATCTCCCAACCAATGTCACAGCATTAGTAAAAACTATGTCATTTAGTTGCACATCTTCCCCCAAAGTCATTAAGACAGGATTTTTATNTTAGTTGCACATCTTCCCCCAAAGTCATTAAGACAGGATTAGTCTTTTTTATAGGTTTAGGAATCCTCTTCTTGGGCTTACCACTGCTAACAGAGTAGAAGGGTTCATTAACAGGATCCATAGATCCGGCAGAAAGGGAAGATCCCAACTCTGCACTCTTACAAACCTTATGAACCATCTCATTTACCTGGAAACCCGATATCTTATCAGACTGAGAAGAAAGCCCACCTGAAATCTTTTCACTTAAACCTAAAGATTCCAAAGGATAATCTAGAGAAGGAGAAGCATGAAAATTCCCAATTACACAGTTATTCCCAATACGACATGCAGGTGAGAGATTCCCGCAATTCCCCAAGTGTTTAGAGTCTTGACAAAATGGATCCAAATCTGACTGATGAGGCTTATTCTCATCCAGAACAGTAATCCCAGTCATCTGTGTAATAGGAAAAGAAACATCCCAGCGACCCAAGCCCATCCTAGAAAGAGAAGCCCCAGCATCAGTAAAACCCTCTCCCAGGGTCTGATGATCAAAATTCGGCTGATCCAAAGGATCAACAATAGCCGTGGAAATAGGGATAGGCTTCAGCATCTGACTCCCACCCATACCAGCGATATCCGAACATACCAGAGAAGAAGATACATTGTCCAAAAGATTAACCTGAGCACTAACAGGCCCCATATTGCCCAGATTAATTGGCGAAAAGGAATCAGAGAGTCGCGATTCCTCCCAAACGCCCAGCTTAAGGCGCAAATGCCCTGGTGGAGTGCGGGCCAAGGTTTTTACCGCTCTCAAAGACATAACGGAAGCTCAAAGAAACCAGTCAATGACCAGACACCAGTTAAAATTCTCCTAAGGAAACTAGCACAATGCTAGAAGGAGAACAACGCCAAACAGCACAACAGTGCGCCCCAAAAAGACCGAAACCAGCAGTCTTCTCAAGAATCCAATGCAACCTCCAGGGGAAAAACACAGTAGAGGAATACCGCTAATATTAACCCACAACGGAAAATCCTAAGGTACAACTGTCAATATACCCCAACCCTCCAAAGCCACAGAAGCGAATTCTCAGAGAGGAGAATTATAAACATAGGCCAAAGAGGAAACCGTACATACCTGGAAATCGCATATCAGCCGTTACCAGACAGTAAACGCGAACAAACTAGCTCTTCAGATGCCGAACTCTTCCATCTAAACAGACATCCGAAATGTAGCTAGCCAGTAGACTTCCAGAGACTTCAACAGAAACACCAACGGAGGCGGCCAAGCAAGAAAGACATAAACCCCAATATCCTTCAAAACCACCTCACGGCCAAAAATACACTGCTCCTGGGCCCGAGTCAACAAATTCAATCTCGGACGGATCCGCACCAGTACCTCAACCTCACAAATCGCAGGATACGATGCCTAACAATAAACAAAACCGCCAGAAAAGGTCCAGACTGACCAAGAACCTTCAAACATCATACGACCAACCCTCAAACCAGCCCCGAGCTCATGAAAGAAACAGGGACTTCGCCAAAACTCAAGCCACTAAACCTAAAAACTGCGAAATCAACGCGCAGACCACTGCATTGGTCTTTCAATGCAAGGTATTAACGCAGCAGGGAAATACACCAGAAAAACCCCACCGATTTACAACATAAGCTAAAGCATGTAGAGGGGTATTGTATTTGTTCCACCTGTTAATGATTATGTCCTTTATGGTGCAAAACAAAAGAGGGTCCCCTTCAAGTAGCTTAATTATTTCCAACATACAGCCAATTCCCTCATAGATGTCACCCAACGTATGCACATGCAAATCACAAAGTTTCAACAAATCAACACGCGGCTCCATTGTGGGAACAAAAAGTTCAGCTTGAAACCACCAAGCTCATCAAGAACGAGTAACCTTTCTACCCGACCATTTGCACCGATCGGACGACTTGGCTCGCGTGAGCTTTCACATCACGCGTTGCTGGTCATCAAATCGGTGCAAATGGTCGGGTAGAAAGTTTACTCCCATCAAGAATGGTAACTCTAACCACATTTGCTTTTTCAGTGTTGCTTTGTTTCCATGTTTGCCACTGTGGACTAACCATAGAGGACAAAGCTTCCCTCATGTCTACTAACTACTTGATCATTATATAATGTGATGCAAATCTATCTTCCCCAACCTTCAAAAGTTGGAGTCTAGCAAATTCCGTATACATAGCTTGTGCATATTGGTCATTAGTGATAAAAATTTGAACTTCTCTTACTTCTTCACATAGTTTTTCATCCATTCAACTTCAACAACAATAGATTTTAAAGAAAAATTTAAACTATGCACCACACAAGGTGTCTAAAAAATATGTTCATAGAGTCCCTCAATAATTGCCCCAACTACTTTAAATGAGCGTGCATTATCTGTGATGACTTGCACAACATTTAAAGGGCCCATGATTTCGATTGCTTCTGAAATTTTCAACAATCCATTCAGTATTCTTCTCTGTCGCTAAAGCATCTATTGCCCTCAAGAAGTATGGACATGAAGGAGACATAACAATAATGTTTACCAATGGCCTATTGGCCATAGTCCAACCATCTGTTAGAATTTTAAAAGTTTTATGCCAAAAACAAGAGGATAACTGAAAGAATGACAATCACAGAAGCACAAAGAGAACATAAAGATTTATCCTGGGAAACCCTCGTGGAGGAGAAAACCCAGCAAAACTTCCTTGATATAGAATCCAACCAAATATAGTGTAAGACCCCAAGAATAAGACTTGACTGCTTCCTCTCTCTCAGATGAACTGCTCCTTCTCTCTCTAGCCAACTTGCTTGAGTTGTGAGTGTGTCCAAATGAGGGAGGCGCCTCATCTATTTATACACATCAAGTGAGAAGCCTAATAACCCAACAGGGTCGACTTCTCCTCTCAACTAGGGGCAACTTTCCTTGGGAGACTCAAAACAACAAATATAAAATACTTTTGTCGGTACTATCGACCTGACTTAAAACGAAGGCTTTACCTCGTGACTTTTACATGACCAATTACATCAAGGACGTCCCCAAACGAAGGACTAACATCTTTGAAAAGAATAATAATAATAATACAATAAAGGTACAATAGAATATCTTTGGAAGTTATATTTCTTGTAACACTCCCTCTTAACAAGGAAGGTATTCTACAACAACAACTGTACAACTGACTGGTAGATTTATATGTCATGAAGTTTTGAAACAACATCATCATAGTGGAACATCATCAGTATGTGAATACAGGTACATCATCATCATCTGCAACATCAGTATGTAAATACTGGAACAACAACATCATTCGCATGTTAGTGCTAAAAACATCATCAACAATAAATGTTGGAACATCATCTGCATCATCGGCATAGAAATGTTGGGGCAACGTCATCATCAGGAGCATAGAAATGCTAGAACAACACCATCATCATTGGCATAGAAATGTTAGAACAACATCATCATCATCAGGAAATGAATGTTGGAATCATCTGAAGCAACATCACAATGGGCACTCTGGTAGATCCAACGAGCCTTATCTAGCTTACTAATCCTTTCAAACCAAACAAGCCTAGCCAAACATACCAATCTACTTGGAGATTAAACAGGCCTTGTCTGGCTTACTAATCCTTTCGGACCAAACAAGCCTAGCCAAATATATCGATCCCCCTAGGATCAACCAACCCTTGTCAACACTGATATACCAATCAGGCCAACATACCAATCCTAGACGGAGCGGCCACACCATTGCAACAGGAACTGAATCATCATCACTCACTCTTACGAGGGAGGTCCTTACGGACTACACCAAGCTTGTCTCGAAAGTATTCAAACTTTACATGAGACAAAGGCTTAGTCAATACATCAACAACTTGTTCCTCTTTAGGTCCTCTTTAGGAACATACTAGAGTTGTATAGCTCCCTTCTGCACCATATCCCGGATGTAAGGGTACTGGATTTCTATATATTTTAATTTGTTGTGGAACACCTGGTTCTTTGACAGCTTGATGCAACTCTGGTTATCACAGAAGATATCAGTCACGTCCATCTCTGTATCAAACAATCCTGTCAACGACTTGCGAAGCCATACTACTTCGTTATAGGCTGAACATGTTGCAATATATTCAGCCTATGTCGTACTAAGAGCAACACTGGTGTGCTTTCTGTTAAGCCATGAGATCACACCTGATCCCAAACTGAAACAACATCCTGAAGTACTCTATATATCATCAGTGTTGCCGCCCAATTTGAATATGTATAACCATGTAATATAATCTCACCATTAGATGCATATCTAAGGCCACAATCCAATGTACCCTTTAGGTACCTCATCGCATGTTTTGTTGCAACTAAGTGAACATGTCAAGGCTCCACCATATACTGACTCAAGGTGTTTCCACCAAAACATATATTGGGTCCCCTATTTGCCAGATACATCAATGAGCAATAGTATGTCTATATAGTGTAACATCTATCGTCTTTAAAGAATCATCATTCAACAACTTCAAGGTCGTCAGCATCAGAGTGTTCATTGCCTTGCAGTCCATCATCCCAAATGTCTTTTGGATCTCAACCGCATATTTTCCTTGATTTAGGAAAATCTCATTTGGGAACCCCCATACTTCAAGACTTAGAAAATAATGCATCATACCAAGGTCTTTCATCTCGAATTATGTTGCAAGTTTCTTCTTACAATAACTAATGAGCTTCTCCTCTCCTGTCAAAAATAGATCATCCACATATAGCAATAATATCATAAGCCCATCATCTACAACCTTATATTAAAGGTTGGAAATTGCTTTACTTTTGGTAAATCCCAAGCTCATCAGAAAGCCATCAATCCCTCCATACCATGGTCTGGGTGCTTGCTTCAACCCATATAGTGCCTTCTTCAATCTGCATACATCAGTCTTCCTATCATGTGTTTCAAATCCTTGTGGTTGTTTAATGTATACTTCTTCTATCACACCATTTAGAAAAAACGTCTTTACGTCCATTTGGTGTAGCTTCCATTTCATCTTCGCTGCCAAGGCAAGGATAGTTTTGATTGAGGTGAATCTTGACACTAGAGCGAAAATGTCTTCATAATCAATTCCTTCCTTCTAAGAGAACCCTCGGGCTAAAAATCTTGCCTTATATTTTTCAATACTACCATCTACTAAATGCTTTGTCTTGAAGATCCACTTCGAGGAGACTACCAATTTGTCTTTCGGTCTTGGTACCACATCCCAAACATCATTCTTTACAATAGCTCGGTATTCTTCGACCATGGCATCCATCCATTCCTTCTTTTTTGTTGCTTCTTCAAAATAGGTGGGTTCTTCATCAACAAGGTTGCACATCAAGGCCACGTAGCTGGAGTATGGCCTTGGTTTCTTGCTTTCTCTAAGAGTTTCTTGTAGAGCACCTTACTTTTATGCATCCTGAATTACTTCACGAGCCCAAGTTGGTCTTCTCTTTCCTGAGATCATCTCATGGGTTGTCTTCAAAGGTCTTTGAGGCTCTGCCATGTCATGGTCTCCTGGTATCTATTCTTCTTCAACATCTCGAACTGGTAATATGTTGGTTTCTGCAACTGTAGGGGCTTCGTGTTCCTCTTCATGATCCTCATCCACATGGTTCTTCCTAGACTTACTGAAAGTTGCATCTTCATCAAATGCAACATCTTTGCTAATCTCGAACTGACGGCAACCTGGGATGTAGACTCTGTAAGCTTTTGACTTATCACTGTAACCAACAAATATTCCCTTCTTTCTTGAAGGGTCCAACTTTGATCTTTTCTCCTTAGGAACATGTATGTATACAGGACAACCAAATATCTTTAAGTGGCTGACTTCAGGCTTCTCACGGTAAACATTTCTTCTAGAGTCTTGTTCCCAAGCGAACTGTCGGATATTTTGTTCTACACATAAACTTTGGTCCTCGTTGCTTCAGCCCATAAGTGCATGTGTAGATCCTAATCATGTATCCTTACAGCTACTGCATTATGTTGAGGTTTATAAAGAGTGGTGAGCTCCACCTTAATCCCAGCTTCTTTGCAAAAATCCTTGAATTCATTTGAAGTGAATTCTCCTCCATTATCTGATCTCAAGGTCTTAATCTTCTTTTGAGATAGATTCTCTACAAGGGCCTTGAATTCTTTGAACCTTTCAAATACTTTATCTTTACTTTTCAAGAAGTAAATCCAAGTCTTGCGGGAATAGTCGTCAATAAAGGAAACATACCCGCTTAAAGAAGTAGCTAACATCGGACCACATACATCTAAGTGAACAATGTCCAAGATCCCCTTTGCTTTATTGCTGTTGATTGGAAATGGGTTCTTAGTATTCTTTCCTTGAGCACACCCTTTGCACGCTCCTTCATGAACGATATGGATTTCTAGTAAACCTGTTACTACCTTGCTCACAATTGGCAATGCTTTGTAGTTCACATGAGCAAGTCTTTTATGCCATAGTTCACATGGGCTAATGGTACTTGCTATTAGGGTTGTATCTAAATGTCCCTTTAATTTGTAGAGTCCCCCTTCTTCAATTCCAACCACAACTGCATCATTTATTGTCTTTCCTTTTGGCCACATGAGGACTTCTCCATCTACAAAAGCAACTCTGAAAACTTTCTTATCTAAAGCTAAGATAGAAAGGAGATTCTTTTTCAAACCTGGGATATATAAGACATCCTTCATTTTCATGGACTTCCCTGAGTCCAACTTATAAGAAGCTTCTCCCATTCCTTTGATGGGATATTGATAATCATCTCCAAGCATCACCTTGTGGGGTGAGTCTTTCTAGATAAGGTATGAGAGGGAGTCTTTGTAACCTGTCATATGCTTGGAGGCACCACTATCTATGAGTCAAGAGTCACTTCCATGTGAGACTAAACTGATAAGAGCTAATGTTAAGACATATTCTTCACAGAAGTCTTCATCTTCATTGATCTTCTCTTCAAACGGGTCATCATCTTGATCTGCATGGGCATGGCACTTCTTGTTTCTCTTCGTGAATTGTTCATCTTTGAGGGGACAATTTCTTGAGATGTGACCCATCTTGTGACAATTGAAACATTCAAAGGATGAGAAATCTCTCTTGGGCCTTGTGTTCCTTTGAAATCTTTGATTCTTTCTGGGAAATTGATCATGATCTTTTCTCTTGTTCGTTCCTTTCTTTGCATGGGATGCCAAAGCTTGATCTTCATCTTCATTTAGCTTTTCTTCTCTATTTGTTATCCTTCCTTCTTCTTGAACACATTCTTTCTGTAATTTACTAACCTTGGTCAATTTTCTCCTAGCACATATTCCTCTAATGGAAGATTCCCAATCCCTTGGGAGGCCATTCAAGGTGGTCATTACAACTTCCGCTTCTTCTACCATGTCAGCAATAGCTTCCAATTGGTCTTTGATCTAATATACTCTTGTGAAGTATGACTACATGGTTTCTGCCTTTTAAATCTTCACACCCTTGAGTTGATTTCTCAAGGTCACTCTTTTGTTGATGTTCTTTCCTTCAAATAGACTAGTAAGTGCATCGAACATTTCTTTACTTGAGGGATCAAATAATCCTTGATGGAATCAGCTATGATCCTCTCAGCCTTGACCATATCCTTCTCGTGTTTTTCCTTTGCTTCATCTCCTAGTTTTGGAACTTCATCTTTGACATAGCTTTCTAGATCATGTTCTTCAAAGATGAGCATGACTTTATACTTCCATGCTCTAAAATTCTCTGCTCCTTCATGCTTTTCATCAAGCTTGGTATTGTTTGTCGTCTTTAATGAATGAGAACCTCAAATGGAAATATAGGGAGTATAACTTACCAATTTGAAGACTGCTTTTGGAATCTGGTTTCGACTGGCCTAGGGTTTGGCAAGGAAACCTTAATTTTCCAAAAGTGGTCACTTGCATATCTGATTGAGGGAAAAGATGTGCCTCCTCAAGGCGAGTTGGTCAATGTCTTCCTTTTCCCGAATCTATGGATAGAACCTTGAAAAATCTGATACCCTAGTTTCTCCTGGAAGTATTGGTAAGTCAAGAAATGAAAATCTACAAAATTGAAAACTGCTTCAACAGAAAGATGCGCCCTTCGAGAGCGAGTTGACTGCCCCTCCTTTTTTAGTTAATCTGTGGAGAGAGTTGCCCGAACAAGCAAGCCCTAGTTTGTTGTACTGCTAGAAAAGTTGTTGCACAATGACTTCTTTCAGGTTGGCTTTGATCCCATGTTAGATTTTCAAAAAATTTATGCCAAAAACAAGAGAATCACTAAAAGAATGACAAGCACAATAGCACAAAGAGAACACATAGATTTATCCTGGGAAAAACCCTCGTGGGGGAGAAAACCCAACAAAACTTCCTCGATATAGAATCCAACCAAGTACACTGTAAGACCCCCAGAATAAGACTTGACTGCTTCCTCTCTCTCAAATGGACTGCTCTCTTAGAGAACTTGCTTGAGTTGTGAGTGTGTCCAAATGAGGGAGGCGCCTCATCTATTTATACACATCAAGTGAGAAGCCTAAAAACCCAACAGGGTCAACTTCTCCTCTCAACCAGGGCCGACTTTCCTTGGGAGACTCAAAACAACAAATATAAATAACTTTTGTGGGTACTATTGACCCGACTTACAACGGAGATTTAACCTCGTGACTTTTACATGACAAATTACATCAAGGACATCCCCAAACGAAGGAATAACATCTCCGAAAGGAATAATAATAATAATACAATAAAGGTACAATAGAATATCTTTCGAAGTTGCATTTCTTTCAACACCATCAAAGATAATAAAAACACCATTGCCACTCCAACCAAAAAGAACCAATTCCAATACTTTCTCCTTTCGTAGAAGGGTAGTGTCCACCTTCACAAAGTTTGGCCCCTTGTAACCCCTAGGGGGCTCATTAATTTCCCTAAGCATGTCTTTCCCATAAGGAGACCGCACTACATTGAAGGGTATTCCACATGCAAATATGACTCTTGCAACCATGTTGTTCAGCTCATCCCTCCCTCCTACGTCAAACAATTTTGCCAAGGTTCCAAGGTTTTGTCTCTTGTGGGCTTCTTCAACAATTAAGGGAACTTCATTTATCCTTTTATAAAATGGTTGTTGCATGCAACTCCTCCTTTCTACCTTGGCTAAATCTGTAGCATCTTGCTCTACTTGAAAACTATCCACATCCTTTTGGCTAGTACTTTTGCAATGATGAACTCAATTATCACTTTCAAGCCACAAAAAATGGGCCTTAACCTTTGCGTATGAACCCGTGAAAATAATTTTGCACTAGCTACAATTCCACAAGCAGTTGCCACCATTGTTCTTCTCCTTCCCAATATTGTTAACATACTTCCACAGAGAATCAATAGGATATGTTGGTTGTAAAAGTACTTGTTGCTATTCATTTCCTTGATGATCATTGCTTCCTCTCCCAACACCACTCCTCCCACCACAAACTCCATGCCCAAGTTGAATTGACTGATGAGAGGCCATTGTTGGTGTTTAGTAAACCATTGAACAGTGAATTGAACATTAAAAACAGTTAAACCTGCTAGTACAATGACAAATTATTTGTTTTAAGAAGGCACTTCACATGTTTGAAACTTTGAATTATCATATTTTTATTTTATGTTTATTAATTATAATTTATAATTTATTAGTCAATACAAGCTACAATTAGAGTCTATCATGTACATGTGTGTGCTTATTAGCATACATAGGAAACCTGTGCATGCTAACAAGCACACATAGGTGACAGCAAAACTGTGTATGCTTGTTAGCATACATAGGTTTGATGTGTAACCACCAGTAACCTCCAAACTTCACATTACAAATGAAAACGAGTCAAACAAACTTACATCAATTGATCCAAAGCGATCGTTGCTTCAAACCTATGCTCGTTGGCTGTAAACCTTTGTTCAATGGTTGCTCCAAACCTCTACTCAGTTATAAACTCCTGTTCAATGGTTGTTGCTCCAAACCTCTGCTCATTGGTAGTAAACCCTTGTTCGGTGGTTACTCCAGCTTCCAAATCTTAATCTCACGATGGTCTCAACTGTTACTCTCATGCCTTTTGGTCTCGATTGTTATTCTCAAAATTATGTGGACCTCCCTGGAAACCTTTCCCATAGGTTTAAGTTTAATGAAATGTTTGCTGTTTTATTAAATTGGACTAAATTGATTCCAATTGAAGGAGCTAGTTCTTGACTTTTACAAATCAGTTCCTTCAATTGGAACCGAATCCTATAACCAAACAACCATTTTATAAAATTGAAACCAAAACCTCTACCACAAGATTCGTATCCTCCAACTGGAAACTATTTCAACAAAAAAATTCACAAATCATGAGGAATCAAGTACAGATCCTCAAACTCATGTTTCATGTGCGATTATGATATGAAAATTGAGCTGGAATGGTTGAATTTGGTATCTCTACCTGTTAGCCCTAAAGTCTGCCAGCTAGACTACAAGGTACCGGAGTTTAGGCACTTCTAAGTTCAAAGGATAATTTTTTGTTCATTTTGGATAACTACAGTGATCAAAAAATAAAATCATAAAAGATCATGAACAGTCTCGTAAAAGAATATGAAAACATCAAATGTTTGTATACACAAGGATATAATAAAAAGATAAAATGAATCACAATCAAAGACAAAACATAGGTTCAAATCATAAGAGGTACAAGAAGAGACAACAAACAGTGCTAATCTTGTAGCATCATATGAAAATCAGATATTTAAAAAGACATTTCAAATATCAACTTTGCAATAATATTGATTTACTTGCACAGGCATGTATATAGAAAACATCTATATAAATAAAAAGTGCAAATAACAATTCAAACAGAATTACTGAACATCAAAACAATATACAGTTTTAAACCTAGCTCCCAATAATCAGAAGTCATCATCAGAAATACATCCTCACATAACAAAATATTTATCAGATTGTAACATGAGCAGCCGGTATGTTCTCAACCCTCATGAGTCTCCCTTTGTTCAAACAAAATTTTACAATATATAGGAAAAGGTAAAACCAAAAAGATTGTTTCTAGATCCACCTTTGTAGGTTTAAACTTCCAAAAATAGAAAAGTATCAAACTTAAAAGATCTAATAACGGAATATGACATGTGTCAAATCTATACTAACTTAATCATCAGGTCAAAGTCTCCTAGCAGCTTCAGCCAGCGCAGTTAGCCCATTCTACAGGAGCAAACGGGAGCAAACGGGAGCAAACGTCTCGTCATAAATCGATTCCTTCCTTTTGAGAAAATCCACGAGCCACAAATCTAGCTTTGTATTTTTCAATACTTCCTTCGGCTGCATGTTTTATCTTGTATATCCATTTGGAAGATAACATATCTTTACCTTCTGGTTTGGGAACTACATCCCACACATCATTCTTCATTATGTATTGATATTCTTCCGGCATGGCTTCTACGCATTCTTCTTTTGAACAGCTTCTTCAAACCATGTAGGCTCTTTATGTACAAGATCACACATCAAAGCCACATAGCTCGAAAATGGCTTTGGCTTCTTGCTTTATCTCATGGAGCCTTCTGGAGCACCATACTTCTCCACATCTTGAATAATTTCTCGAGCCCAAGTTGGCTTTCTCTTGTGAGAGATAGTCATGCGGGGAGGTGCTTGGGGCTCCAACATATCATGGTCTTCCAAAATCTCGTCATCAGGAGAAAGTGAAACTTCTTCCATCGGTTCTGGAACTCTAGGAACTACAGCTTCTTCATATACTTCTTCAAATTGGCACTTGCTAGATTTCAAGAGAGTTGCATCTTCATCAAAGGTTATATCCCTGCAAATTTCCATATGATGGTAACCTATTATATATAAATTATGAAGGCCTTGGAGACCTCACAGTATCCAACAAATATTCCTTTCTTTCCGAAAGGATCCAATTTGGTTCTTTTCTCTTTTGGATTATGAACAAACACTAGACAACCAAATATCTTGATATGACTTCTAGTTTCTTTCTTCTGAACATCTTTTCAAGGGGTTTGAACCCAAGTGCAGTATGGGATATTTTGTTTTTGACATACATGGTTGTTCTTGCTACTTCAGCTTGTTACGCTACATCTGTAACCAGCGCACCTTCAGATGTGCCCTTGGGAGAGAGAGCCATTTTTTTTACTAGGAGGGGTGTTATCGAGCAATGGTGGTCATGGTTGGGCCCTTTGGTCCTTCCTTTAGGAGTACTATGGCTTAATGACACTGCTAACTGCCCTTCGATGGGGTTTTTAACCCTGGGGTTGGTGTTTGAGGTTCCTAGGGGTTGATCATTGGGTCACATGACCCCATACCTTGTTTGCTTTCTCCAGTGGCCTTTGCTTCAACTCCGAGACCATTGGTCTCCCTTCACAGCCATCTAGGACACCCTCCTGGCCCTTTTGCACATTAGCGCCTTCTCTCCCTGGTCTCGTTTCCTCAGAGGAAGCTATCCCCCACGCCAAGCCTTCTTGTTGCTTTGAAGACAACGTTGAGGGATTTTACAGCATTTTCGTTTGGAGTGATTCGCTTAATTTAGCAAATTTTTGCACCTACGGGAAAAAAACCCAGGTAACCTACATTATGGCTATTTTTTATTATTATTTTATTTTAATTTTAAGTTGACATTTTAAAGGCATGTCGGCCTAGAAATTTTTGTAAAAAGTGAGTGTGAGATCATATAAATAGATCTCCTCACTTCATTTTTACATAAGACTCATGGGATAAAAACACTAATGCACTTATTTTACCCTACCTAGGGCTCTTTGGAGTGATGCACCCTCCTGAGGAAGGTTATTTTCTAGGTTTGGTTTTGGCTTTCTCTAAAGGTGATGCTATGATTTGTTCATGAAACACATGCACAAGTAGGTATCCATGCTTTTTTTATGTCTCTTTGTTATTGATAGATGAATGATTATGTTGATCGACTAAATGGTAGCCATAGGGTTGTATTTGGTCTTGGCAAAACTCTTCATCACTCCTTAGTCACCTAGTGTAGAAGCATGTCCTTTTCTAGGATTTCTTCTAGCGTTGAACCATTGGACTTTAGAGTTGGTCATAAACCTAGGTTAGTCTTCTCGAAATGTAGGTTAGTCACTCCTAGATACCTAGGTTAGGTTAGGATTTTGCTAGGGCTTATTCTCTTTGTCTTCACCTCACTTTCTTTCTTAAATACTTAGTTATAGGTTTGTTTTAACTCTGCATTTTGCATCTAAAAATAAAGCCTTAAAATTTATAAATTTCATAAAAATTAAATTTTTGGCCAATTTAGGGCCTCCCGAAAATTTTGGGCCCTAAAATTATGCTCCCTAAAATTTCGGGCCCTAAAATTCCGTGCTCTAAAATTTCGGGCCCTCCCTAAAATTTCGGCCCTAAAATTTCAGGATCCAAGATTTTTGGCCCCTAAAATCTCAAGCATCCTAAAACCTTGCCCTGAAATTTCGATTGCCATAAATACCTAAATAGATGACTAATGCATGTTACTTATACTGCTATACATGTGCATTTCTAATTGTTTGACAAACTACTTGTACTTGGTTAATATCTACATATCATACTATTTGCACATCAATATTCATTATATACGCAATTGGCTTATCCTTGGATGAACTTGCACAGTTCTTATGCATGCTCATAGTACATCTATTCCACTTTTTTATTGACTCCATTAGGCACTTGTCACTAACCTTGCACACATATGAGATATACTTGGTGTCTAAGTGTCTTATGTAAAGTTTCGACTTCCGAAGAAGTTAGGAGAAGTGACCAAGGTGACAGTGGTCACTTTCTCCGCATATGTTTGTCGGTGGCTAGGACCGCCATTTCAATCGGTAACACAACCCATAAGTGCATAGGAAGATCTTGATCATGGATCATAGTCTTCGTTGCTTCCATAATAGTTTGGTTCTTTCTTTCAACAATAACATTCTGTTGTGGATTATAGGGAGTGGTAAGCTCCCTCATAATCCCGGCATCTTTGCAAATGTCTCCAAATTCATTTGAAGTATACTCTCCTCCATTATTTGACCTGAGTATCTTGATCTTTCTTTCTGAGAGATTCTCAACCAAGGCTTTGAATTTCTTGAATTTTCCAAATACTTCATCTTTTGATTTTAAAAAGTAAACCCAAGTCTTACAAGAGTAATCATCAATGAATGTGAAATAATATACATACCCACTTAAAGAGGTTGAAGGCATTGGACCACATACATCTGGGTGGACAAGTTCCGATACTCCTTCTGTCTTGGTGTCGCTTTTTTGAAATGGATTCTTTATGTTCTTTCCTTCTGCACATCCTTTACGTACTCCTTCATGATCAATCTTCAAATCAAGTAAACCTATTACTACCTTGCTCACATGTGGTAAGGCTTTGTAGTTTATGTGAGGGAGCCTTCTATGCCATAGTTCACATGGACTTGTAGTATCATGAATCAAGGTTGCTTCTGAGTGACCTTTCAGTTTATATAAGCCACCTTCTTCTATCCCAATAACAACTGCATCTTCTATAGATTTTCCTCTAGGGCACATAAGAACTTCACCATCCATAAAAGCAACCAAGAACCCTTTCTTTTCTAAAGCTGAAATAGAAAGTAGGTTCTTCTTCAAACCTAGTACATATAGCACATCCTTCATCTTCATCGAGGTTCCTGAATCAAGCTTGTAGATGGCTTCTACTATTCCCTTGATGGGATATCGATAATCATCTCCAAGTGAAACTTTCTAAGGGGAGTCTTTCACTTCAAGACTAGATAGAGTCTTCTTCTGATCTGTCATGTGCTTTGAAGCACCACTACCAATCAGCCATGTGTCATTTCCAGGTGTCACGGAGCCGGAGAGAGCTAAGAATAAAACATATTCTTCAATTTCTTCCTTTGCTGACTTCCTGGGAGGTTCTTCTTCTTCGGCTGCATGAGCATGATGTCTTTTGTTATTCTTCCTCTTATATTCTTCTTTTTTTGCTAGACAATCTTTGGCAATGTGTCTCATCTTATCACAATGGTAACATTGATAAGAGAAGTATTTTTGCTTGTAATTTCCCTTTTATACTTCTGAAACTTCTTAGGAGGATGAGACTCCTTATGAGTTTCCTTAGAGGACACTTAAGGAATCAAGCGATCCTTGATGGAATCTGCTATAATCCTTTTGGCTCTAATCATATCCTTCTTGTATTTTTCCTTTGCTTCATTTTCTTCGAGCTCCAGCACAACTTCCTTGATAAACTTAGCGAGATCATTCTCTTCTAGAATGAGTCCAATCCTATATTTTCAAGCACGAAAATTCTCTATGCCTTCTAACTTGTCATCAAGCTTATAGTGCTTGGAGGCATTTTGTCCTGGAGAATAGAAAATGAACAAAAATGAAATTTCTCAAAAATTAAAATTGAACTTACGAAATGATGCACTAGACTGAGGGAAGTATGCTGGTCAAGTCAGTTTCTAAAAAATCCAAATTTTGACCCCTAAAACTAGACTTGCAAAATTTTGGACTGCAGTTTCTGGTTCTAGTTCTAGTTTTTTGGTTCTAAGTCAAACTAGGGTTTGACTTTTCGAAAGTTTTGTCCATTGAACGATTTCAATCTTTGGGTCAAAAGATGCGCTGAGGGGCACAATTCCCAATGTCACTTGCACTCCAAAAAATTTCTCTAGTAAGAAGCCCTAATTTTCTTGTCCGAAGAGACAGAGAGAGATTTACCCAATGAAAGATGCTCTTTTCAATCTAGCTCTAATACCATGTTAAGTTTATATGTTGGTATAGCTTAATTTCCAATTTCATGAGCATTTAATACATTTTCACAACAACAACATAAAGAGGATCTCTGAAAGATACACAATCACAGGGCACACAACAATATATCCTAGGAAATCCTCATGGGGATTACCAAAGACCAAGTCTCATAAGAAAGAGAGAGGGAGAGAGAGAGGGCGAGACAAAACCCTAAAACCAAGAGCCAAGACAATCCTCCTCCTCCTTTGTTGTCCTTCTTCTCTTACGCAATGCTTGAGTGAGATGTGTGTGTCAAATGAAGGAGGTCGCTCCCTATTTATACTCATTCATTTTGGTGACCTTTTACCTAACTGGGTCGACTCCATGACCTTAATGTTTTATAAACATGCCATCATCAAAACAGCATCAAAATCATTACAATGACTATTTTTCCTTTGGATGAAGTGGATGGAAAAGTCCAAATAGGTAGTCAAGTGAAAATTTGGTCAAAGGTGACTAATTGACTCAAGATGGATGACAAGGGAAAACTCCGTGTTCTTCGCTAATAGGGAAAACAACAAGGAATGTGTCTCACAAATAGTTGTTGTGTAATGAGGTACTACTTTTGAACTTAGCAATCAAATTCCCCCCTCCCTTTTTCTTTGCTTTTAGCTCCTTCTTGGACTTGTCTTCTTTGATTTTTTCTTGGACTCTCTCTTCTTGTACTTCTTCTTTTAGGAGACCTTGGCCTTTATTTTACTTAGAGGCACATGCAAGTAAGACTTGCATATTTTTCTTTGGATTGCTTGATTTTTGCAATTTGTCTTGGTCTTCTTTTAATTTTCTTTTTAAACTGGTGAAGATTTTGCTTTTACACCAACTTCTGGTACAAGGAGTCTTGTACTGGGAGTTGTCTTCAAATGCCCTTTTTGAGGCATTGAAGGAGGGTGGCCTTTCATGTTTCAAGTCTAGGAGAAGCATTGCTCATTGGCAACTCTTCATGTTTGATAAATAGTTAACCCAAAGGATTTACAAGGAAGCCTCCTAAACCATTGTAGGATTTGTCAAAACAAGCATGCCCAAGACACAAGGGAAAACAAGGAGGCCTTAAAGATGAAGGGGAAATAGAGGTGAGGTCAAGAGTCAATCTATCAATATCTAGACAATGGGATTTTGAAACAATGATGGAGTGGTATGGAGATGGATATAAGGCCATTGTTGGAGTGCCAAAGGAGATTTATAATCCCTGTAAAGACCAAGAGATGTTAGCCAAAAAGGCCAAGCCTCAAGTCATCAAGATTGAGGTCATCGTAGTTGTGCACGCTCATAGCTTCATTGACCATCGTAGCTTGTCCTTGTCACTAGAAGTAGCTACCAAACCATGAGTACTAGCACAAAAACAGATCTCAAAAGATAACAATCGGATGGAGTAGTTGTGCCTTGTGCATGGGTTGTTACAAATGGGTTGTTTTCATTTTACATGTATATTTCCTTTGACGAGGTTGGGGAATACCTATACTCTCTCCTTCTAACCGATGGAAAGTACCATTAGTATTTCCCCTTTGATGAGGTTGGGAATTACCCATATCCTTTCCCTTCAACAGGTGTCAAGTACTACTATTCTCTTTCCATCCGACGAGGCTGGGACCATTTATACCCATTCCTTTCAACTAGCGACAAGTGTGACTAACTTTCCTTTCTTCATGGGGTAAGGAGAACCCATATCCTCTAGAAGCAACAACAATGGCAATAGTTTACCCAACATCACTAACAGCACCAAGAAGGAGCATGAAAAAGATATTCCAAAGGTTTCATGGTCGAGGTATCATAATTGAAAGGGGCGTGAAGGGTGGCATAGTGGAGCCATCTTTTGGAGAGGATGTAAAGAGGGAGGCTTGGATGGAGTGAAATTATGTGCATAAAACAAAATTCCCTATTAAGTACTATCCTATGGAGCATCTCTACTAACTATGCTTATCAAAATCAATTATTGTAAGTAACATCAAAACATCTAAATACATCATTAAGCTAAGCCATTAGTCCATAAACATATCCTCAAGGAATGAAATGGCAATATATCAAATATGGCATGGCATCGTCAAAAGGCAAAGCATGGCAACCATTAATAATGACTCAGCATTGATCACATAATCAACTTTGCATAATGAATCTCAACTTGATCTCTGAGGTAGAAAGATGGGCCAAAATCCCCATACACAAACTGGTATAACAAGCTCAAAAAGTGCAACCATTGGTTTGTGATCATTCATGTAAGAGTCATCACACGCACAACTTCCATTATTCTGTTCCTTCTCAACAGTATGGAATTCCTCTACTCCTAGGGCAATGTAAAAAGCTTGCCCTATACTTGTTGGTTTCTCGTTCCATATGAGGGACAAAATTTTAGATCAAAAGAGAAGACGTAATCCAATACAACACTTCTTTGAATGATGGATGAATGTTTGTCGATGTGTGGATAAAACAACCATGGAAAGCAGGTATAGTTTCATCTTTTCCCTTCTTGATGTGAGATAACTCCACCATGAGGGCTTTCATTATCCTGCATCCATTTTATGTACTCAGCATCCATGATCATCATAATTCTTCCACCAGTGGAGTCACCAAGGGAGACTCAAGTGGTCTACCCTCATGTTCTAGAATAGAATTTAGTGTTCATTAAGGCTCGGAAAAATGCCTTGTACATGGTCAAATCATAGAGATCTTTTAATTGTCCAACCTAATAAGACCATGCAAAAGCAGAGTCGCCAAGTGAGATGAAATAAATTATAAATCAAATGCCACCAGTGCCATTGTGAAACCCGAGAACTGACAATGATCCTTGTGAAACCCGAGAACTGACAATGATCCTTGTGAAACCCGAGAACTAACAATGATCCTTGGCAATGGCACCAATTTGTTAGCACTAATTTCCGCACTATAAAGGTGATTCAAAATTCTTAAGATCTACAATAAAAAATAGTATAACTTGTAGGAAAATTCACCCAATTTGTCACAGATGAACCTCTTCTTCGTTTGGGCTGGTGCATGCCAACCTCAAAGAGGGTGTCCCTAACCTTTGTATGCTATTGTCCTACCTGTAAATCTACAATAAAAACTCATATAATAGCAGTAAAAAGGTGATCTTTGACCTGCAAATAAGCTAGCCAAGGAGAGTAAAATTGTTTTGGTTTTAATGGTGGAAATTTCCCACATGTAACAGTTTTAAACGATAAATGGATGGAAGAAAGGCACTCTAAATGACTGAAAACATCAAAATATAGGCCATAATAATTTCTACAATCTACATATAGATATATCAATGCATCAACAAATTTAAAAGCTAAAGAAATAGCAGAGTCCAACCCTGCTTTGCTTTAGTCGGGATATTGATTCCACCACAAAGACAATTACAAAGTTGGTCCAGTGATGATCCCTGCAAAAAAATGAAGAAGCCAAGAGAGAATGGAAGAGGAATACATCGATGCTACTAAGAAGAAATTCCACCCTCTCCCTTTGCTCCAACCTCACTAAATAGATTGGCCTAAATCTTAATGCACCCCCCACTGACTGATCGAACATGCATAGGGGGGCGCTCTTCCTCATCTCGTTGAGTATGAGAGAGTGTGTCCCCTTGCAATTGGCATCCTCCTCATGCATCAACTCATGCAGCCCCCTTTGCTGCAATTTATCTGTCTCTTATGCACAAGTAAATTGCCTAGTTGAACTGAACTCTTCTTCGTGCACTTCAACCATTACATGAGACTTAACTTGGCGTGCATGGCTTAGTTAAGTGGGAGCGCCCTCTTCAAGGCTCAATTAAGTGGAGGTGCTTTGAGTTAAGTGGAGGAAGTCTCATGCACACGCCCTATTCAAGTCTAGTTCACTCCATTCCCAAACATGCATTCTCTTCTTCATGTATGCACCCATGCATGTTGCAACATGTCCTAGATGCATGGATGCCACATCACAAGCACAAATGCCACATGTCACACACACATGGGCCATGGCCCACTGCTAAAAATAGAAAAATGCTCGCATCTTCGAAGATTTAGCATGCAAGTCCATGCGTGCCCCATGCAACATCATGCAAGTCAAACCATAGTTGTCAAAAATAGAAGTATCATGCATGTCATCCAAAATATGCTCATTGGAATCCTGAGCTCGTAAGGATGACAAAAATTGTAGTCATCATTGTCATGCAAACCTTCAAACCCTATCTCCTAAAAAATAGGAACACTACTAAAAATACAAATCTCCTCCAGACTGATTAAAAAACTATACAATGTCTCTAACTTGAAACCTAGATCATATCACTGAATCAACCTACATCTGAATCTTGTTAGAACCAACCTCTAACCTATGAAAGTTATCTCTCTGGAACATAAGTTTGGATACCAGCCCGATGAATTAAGTTGGCTCTTAACCCTCCAATTTGCATATGAGAAAATCTAGGGGCTAACATTCCCCCAACTGAGTTGATTTGGCCCTTGAACCAGTTGGGATGACCGATTTTGTACCAACCAATCAACTTGGACGAGCCCGTACCGACTCAACCGAGTCACTGTGATGTTAAGTTTTTAATGGGTATACCAAATCTAATAACATTTAGCATCATAACAACATAACCATAAGTAAAAGGATCAATTAAAGAAAGACAAGCACAGCCACACAAAAGAACACAAAGATTTATCCTAGGAAACCCTCATGGGGAAGAAAACCCAGCAAAACTTCCTCTATATAAGATGTATCAAAAGTACAAGACAAGACCCCAGACAGGTGCGCCTTCTCCCAACAGATATTTCTCTCTCTCTCCCATATGCTCTATACACAAGTAAGTGTGTGTTCAAATGAGGAACACACCTCCTCTATTTATACTCTTTTTGTCACTTGACTTTTAACCTAACAAGTCGGCCCCACTTAACTGACTAGGCCGACTTCATCTAGGAAGACTCAAAACAATATTATATTATATTCATTAGGGTACTATTGACCCGACTTACAATGTAGGCTTTACCTCATGACTCTATGATGACCATAAACAATAGTAACATCCCGACGAAGGAATAATACATCTCCCTTGGCGTACATCAGTAAAATACATTTAGAATATCCTTTGAAGTTACAATATTTCAACATGTGTGACCACACAAGTCACACACATGACACTAGAACTTCACATCCCATTTTCAGAATTAGCAATTTTCAACAGAGTTGGCAATTTTCAGAATTCCAATTAACTGAATAGCACCAAACAGACAAATCCACTAAACCATCAAAAGATGCCAAATGCCACCCTACTCTTCAACTACATGCCACCTGCAAAATATAGACCTATTAAAAATAGACATGCCAGAGGACGGTCCTACAGCTCATGCCCAAGATCCCATTTCCAACAGCAGTGATAGGTTTCATGATTGATCACGTTGATCAATGATATGTAGTAGGCTTGTAGCACGTTGTGTTTTTTATTATAGAGGCCATTTAAAGCTTTGTTGATTATGTATTTTGTTTCACATATATATTGCACTTAGTGCCATTTTGATATATTCACCTGTTTACCCTATTGTCTCTAATTGTTTGGAATCTTTAAAATGATTTTTTCCATCAAAATTTGGATATGTTATGTATTTTTTAGTAAACCAAGTCATTAAGTTTAAACTGGTTTAAGTCATAGCCGAGTTCGAGTCCGAGTCCAAGTAGACCCTCGACCGATTCCAAGTCCAAGTTTGAGTTTTAAAATGTTGGCTGAGAGACACCAATAGAGGTGGAGGGTAAAAGAAAATTGAATGATCTTCATGTTTTAAGGAAGCGAGTGTTACAATAGGGGTGGAGGGTAAAAGAAAATTGAATGATCTTCATGTTTTAAGGAAGCGAGTCTGTAACACTAGGCCAATTTTAATGAATGGGAGGAACATATCAAGGGGTCACTAACGCTGACAGAAGGGTTAGAGCGAGAGCCTTCAACACTAGAGGGTTGGTTTGGTATTCAATCTAACTGCTTCACCCTATTTTGTACCCTGTCTCTTTTTACATAGCCTTGTCTTCCCTAAATTTGTCAAGCATTTTTTGCATTTCCAATATAATGGCCCCAATCTCAATATAATCATACAAGACATCTTGGCCCCTTTGACCAGCTAAGTGTTCTTTCAGCCTATGAACCCCAATTTTGTACTTGCAATATTTGCAATAAATTTCTTTATCAACAACATCAGAACGGGCCCATGTAGGGTCTTTGGTCATGGGGACCATGGTAAATAAAAACAAATCTACAAGCGTAAAAATGAAAACCCTGACTTTATTTTTTTACAGCAAAAAAATATATTTCAGATCTACAATTTTATGAGGAAAAAAAGGGCAGATTTAACATAACTGTGAATGGGCACAAAAATATGATCAAGAACTCCTCCAAGATAGTAGAGGGGATGTAGCCTCCAGATGCCAAATCCACCACAAACAACCCACAAGGAATGCCAAGCAAGCTCCAAGCTCACACCAAATCACAACTCTTCAATCAACTCCACAAACTCCAAATGCTCTCAAATGATCAATGTAAGAGGTGTGCAGAAAATAGAGGCAGGCCCTTATATAACTGGGTTTTGGGGCAGAAGAGCACAAATTTGGGCTTTTTAATTTTAAGGGTCAGGACCCCTGAAAATATTAGCCACACCCACACTAGTCCGGGATGGAACCACTTGAACCGACTGGTCTGACCAGTTACATACCGAACCAGCTTGTTGTAACCAAACTGGCCAGTTCCATACCGAACCGGCTGGTTCAAAACCAAACTGGCCCCATTCCATACCAAACTGTCCGGTTCAGTATGAAACCGATCGCTCAACCACTTCAACGACCAGTTCAAGGGGGTTGAGGGTTAGACCAGCCGAACTGGCTGATTTCAGTTATGATTTGGTGGGATTTTAAAACATTGCTAGCCATTCCGTAGGACACCATCTGAACTTTCCCATGGGATGTGTTAGGTTTCAAGTAAGACAACATTCAAATTATTGCGTGTTGCAAACTAGAAGATCAAAACAGCAGTGTATAATTGTCACAGGAAAATGTCATTTAACAAATTCAAAACAAGGATTTTTATTTGCAACATGACACCTTATGTCAAATTAAATACAATCCACTGGTAGATCAAAATACAATGGAAAATGTTTAACACTAAACCAAATTCAAATGAAGCTCTGTGATATCTGGGGCTTTTCACATGGAGACAACACAGATTAATGGATATCAAGAAGTGCATGCAGGTCTCTACCATCAAAGAAAACAAAATTGGATCTATCATTCAAAAAGGTCAGAAAAATTAGGCTCCTGCCTTTCACGTTTTTTCCCAACCCTTTTCGTACAGAGCTTGTTTTCAAATTAAATATACAATTTCAGCAATTACCATATTCTGATACTCAAATAGACCACTAGTCTGTCATGCACACATGAATTGCCACCCTTTGCAACAAAGTATCTAAATTTACTCAATAAGTTTTAACAGCAATGCTTTTTGGACTCGGCAATTACCACAAGCTGACTGCTAAGCCACCCCACTAATGTGCATTGCTTTGACAGATGAAATGCTACCTCATGTCACAACAGTAACCAACCTCCATAGATTTCATGACAGACACTTTCTAGACGGGAGGGATGTTCCTTAAAGCTAAAATTGACACAATATATACTTCAGGAAAACTTTACCCGGTATTTTCTGTCATTCTCATTGAAATTTCCTCAAACACATGCCTGCCAATTATCAAAACTTCTGAAAAGAAAAACGTTGCCAAAAACTGGTGTACGATCTATAAGTCCTGAAACATTAACAGGGCTAGTGTTTCAGTCTGAAATATTTTTTATCTTCAAATAGAAACAAAGTACAACTACGCTATAATCTGGCACTCATCAAAGCTGTCCTAGTGGGACTCGAAACACCTAGACTTAATGAGAGTCGTCAAAACGACTACATCAACAGCTGCATTGTAACATACAACACAGTACAACTCATGACGCATCACCTTTAATGAAGCAGGCAGAATGATTTCTTATGATCTTCAGAATCTGCCTCCTTGGAACGGCTAGGGAGAACCAATCTGACAATGGCCTGCTATAAAACAGGCACCAAAGACTGAACAGAAAAATGCCTCCAATAGAACTATCAGCCTCAAACAATCACTCCATGAAAAACTTTTGAGGTTTCAGTGCTTGAAACAATGCAAAATTGCAAATAGCATCACCTGATCATACCGCTATGGCTCCACGACTCACTTCTAGACTGACTGTACACTTCTACAACATTAAAACAGTTACATGGATGCTTTAACTGAGGTAACCTTACCATAAATAGAAACTAAACATTTCCTCAATAAGGCAATTTGAAATGATACCTTCAAATTTACGGAAATATGGGCCCACCATTCTTGCCGCGGCCTCGACTGCTACTAAACTTTACATTGACAATTGAAGCAAAAACTGAAATAAAAACTAAAATAGAAACTAAGACTTATTAACATCCATTTTCGAATGCATTATAATTTCCATACTAAATGTAGCAGAAATTCAGCAATGCAAGTGCCACTGTTATAGAAAGGACACCACTGTTTATGTCATCCTCCAATGGACTCGGATGAACTTCTGGTTGCCCTTATAAAACCACCTGGCATGCCAACACTGCTTATCAAGATGCAGCGATTTTCAACCAACGTTTTTCTACATGGAGTCCTCATTGTACCACCATTGCCAATTAAACTAAATCAGCAATATTAATTCAAGAGGCCTGCTAAAATGAATGTCTCACACCACCGTCATCAATTCTGGGTTGCAAATTCTGAAAGTGCTAAATATTACTTGGAACTAACAACGCCAATGTATGTGACATTAAAAACACTGCATCACTGCTGCTCCCCCATATTCGGCGTTACGAAAGAAACAACTCATTGCAACAAAAAAACAGTTCCCTGAAACACCGTATGTCTTAAATTCCTTAATGAATCGCTAAATGGGCAAATGCACAACAAAATACCTCTTTTGAATATTTTTCAACTTATTAATGGATCGCTGACTCAATTAATGCTCTTTGATAGAGATTAGCACCTCAATAATACTCTGAAACACCATAAACTTAATGCAGGTCCTCGGTGCCTCTAAACCAGGGGTATGGCACCAAAATTTATTTGAATGGAGGGTGTTCAATTGCCATATTAGTTATGTTTCTTAAAACTCTTATCATTTCCAACTCTGCCAGGCTAGTACCTTCCTTTACCCCTGGTTTGTTTCTTCATCTCAATCCGGTCCTTCGGTATTTCCTGGAATGATGCAGTCGGAACTTTTATAACTAATTTGTTTCCAAAGCTTTTCAACACGGCATTGTTTGTTGTCGGAGAAATTACACAATATTTACTACTATAACCCACAAAACCTGCCAATCTAGAAGCTGGTGTGAAGGTGTAAGTCCTTTGGTTTTATGTGATAGCATGATTAGCATCCTCTCGCTTTCCAATATTAACATCTAATATCAACAACAACATCGATAACATTTTCGTGGCCCTCTGTGATACTAACATCAACATCAAGAACAGTATCGACATCAAGGTCTGTGGCCCATTTGTGGCAGTGTCTGATGTATTAGAAGATATTACTAGAGACATACACTGTGATGGGATTTCGTCCCACGACAATAATTCCTGTAATCTACTCTTTATACATGAATAAGAAATAACTATGCCCCTCAATTTATGAATAAGAAATGACCCCGAAAATTATAATTGTAAGAATTAAATTATAATTACAGTTGGTGTTCTTGTTCTCCAAGAGAATCTCAAAGAAGATATACTATGTGTGGACTTTACTAGCCGTGTGTCTTCCCCGAAGCCTAAATAAGGCTTCGAACAAGTTTCATGAAATGTCTGGTTAAGGCGAGGGTTATGGTTATATAAATTCCGGGGCTTGGATTCGCTTAAAGAATGAACCAAAAAACAAAGTCCCTAACAAATTACCTTATTTTGCATCGCCTGCATCATGGGAGAGTCCACCGATCCTGAGTCTGAAACCTCTATGGAGCTAACGCAGAACCCACGTCTCGATGACTTCCTGGCTCCCAAATTTGACCCCCACTCCTGGATACCATGGAAATGCCCGGCTAAACGCGATGAAGGATACTGCGCCTTGATTGTGAACCCCCTGTGAAATAGAATGGCTCTGGCCACTGAATTAGAGACGGGACGGCAGAGAACTGGATTTCGAAGCGCATAAGAGACGAGTGTGGGTAGTATTAGAGAAGCCATAGCCATTCCCTAATCAGACTGATTGGTGTACCTTGATTAGAAAGCTATAAATACTAAAAGCAGCACGCACAAACGGGCTAAAGACCGTAGGTGACTGCGAGGACCATAAAGTGATTTAAGGCATTGCCAATGGAAGTAGTCGGGACTCGGGACTCGGCACTAGTTTGTCGTTTTGGACTCTTGCTGATTCTTTTATCTTAAATCTAAATTTTTTTGAAGTATTTAAGTCATGTTTTTAATATGGGAAGTTGTTATAATTTGTATCCCTGGATGTGGGTGATTGCGTTGAGAGGCGCTCTACACCCCAGTATGGGGAGATCTTCTAACGTTACGTAACGTTATTTTTATTAATAAAAAAAATATTTTTTTTAATTACAAGCCAAAATAAATGTCGGCCAAAAAACAATCTAATATGGGGGAGATGTTGTAATCGTCCTACCTAACAAAACAATAAAAAAGTAAAAATTTAATTATCCATAAAAAAAAAAATGTGGGTCAAGAAAAAAACACAATATGGGGAGATGTTGTAATGTTTCTACCTTACAAAATAATAAAAAATAACAAATTGAATTATCCTCAAAAAAATGTTGGCCTTGCACATGGTTTTAAAACCATGTGCAACCCATGGTTTTATTGTACATGGTTTAAGAGGGCCTTACAAATGGTTTTAATGGTTTTAAGACCATGTGCAAGGCCTCCTAAACAACCCATGGTTGTAGGAGGGCCTTGCATGTGGTTTTAAAACCATGTGCAATGCATTCTAAACAACCCATGGTTGTAGGAGGGCCTTGCATGTGGTTTTAAAACCATGTATGGAGAAATGTTGTAATGTTTGTTCCTAACAAAATAAAAAATAATAAAAAATATTATATGTCCCCCATAAATAATATTAAATATTAATAATAAAAATATTATATGTGGACTTTAAATAAAAAGATGTGTTTTTTTGTTTAAATCAAATCAACGGATACCTAAGAAGAGGTTTGCACTGAGAGATTTGATCCCTCTCGGCGCTTGATAGAGCCTAGGATTTGGATCTACGCTAGTACGTAAGCCATTTACAAGGGACATCTTGTGAAGAGACCATGTCGCGATGGTGTGGGAAACAAGGTGAATTACAACGTGGTTGAATTTAATGAAGAGGATGGTGAAATGCTTGCCAACTTCGTAAACAGTTGGTCGGTCATTTTCAATCTAGGTCATAGCGCTATTGAATTAAATCTTGTATGTGCTAACATAGACCTCCATGATGGTGGCACTTCGAACTATGAGACTTGCTAGCCTTCGCCCTGTGGGTATTTCCATTTTCCTGTATCTACTCTGAGCTCATTCCTCTGCAACCCTGCATACAAAATCGAAGAAAAATATGCCCCGACAACGTGGTACCCCGTGCAGATGCAACACAAGCAGATGAGGAGGTCATCGTAAGGCCACCATCGAGGACATTGATGGTTTTGTAGAGCAGGTCTCCATGCCAATCAGAGGTTTGATCGATGAGTGGGAGTCCAAGGCGGTCTCAGACCATCTTACATCTGGAAAAAGTGGTGGTAGAATTAATCATTACTGGATGATTAAAAATATGATGGGACTGTTGATGGAGGATATGACAGTAAAATGGAATGGTGCTAAGGAGGTGTCCCAATGTATGCACACCTGTATCACCCAAATGGATACACAGCTCAAAGCCCTAGAAGCCAATTTTAACCTGAGGCGTTATTTGGTGTTTCCCATCACAGATAACGTGGATGATAAAGGAGATAGGGACCAGTGTGAGAAAGGTGGCGAGTCCTTAGCAGTTTCGGTAAATCCTCTAGGTCCGTTGCATGAATAGAGAGGAATTGCGAGAAGTGCTACACCTATTAAGTGTGGTCACGAGACTCCATCTAATGTCATTGTTGCTCTGTCAATACATGAGAGGCAACCTCGAAACCCAATAGAGGATTATGGACCCTGCCCAATCCTAGAAGAGATATCGGATTTCCTTGCGGGGGATGCGACACCGTAGATGCTCCATTATCATCCCTGGTTCCCTCTGCGACTCACAGTTGTTTTTGGGTTTCTTTCATATTAAAATGTGTAATTTTCAAGTTTGTCTATAGTTAGTTTTTAAGTTGTAATATGTTTGTCAAAGTTTTTAGCTACAGAAAGAGCAAAAGTTTATATTTCTATGAAAACCCCAACTCCAGTATGTTTGATAGATTAGGCGAGCGGTATGTTAGTTTAAGGCCTCCGTAGCAAGTTTTTGTTGCACTGTATTTTTCTTTTGTTATTATGAATATGAATTTCCATTGCTGCTTACAAAAAAAATATGGGAAGTTGTTATATAACAAATGTAGCATGCATCGTCACGTAAATCTCGCTCTGTGCATGTGTTTGGGTAGCGGGATTCGAAATCATGTTTGCTTATTTGGACTGTGGGAATGGAGCAAAGGAAGCCAATGCCGGGGAGTAGCAGGGGCAAGGAACGCAAGCCCTCCAGTGGAGGCACCCGAGTGCCCGAAGAAATATCAGTAGAGCCCAAAAATGGGTGGCCTGAGAGGATAGATACTTCCAGTTGGGCCTCTTAACTGAGGTTCAAGGCCACCTAGAGAGAATCAAGGCCAGACTATGAGAAAGATTTGATGATGACTGAAAGAAGAGAAGAAAGTCATTGAGGACTAGGTTATGGACCCTGGGAATATTGTTGCTCGGTTGGGCCTCTATGAACGCACGGTCCCTTTGTTATGGGTAATGAAAAATTTAATGGGTCGTGTGTTATGGGAGAGACTGTAGAAGGAAGAGGGGGATGAGGTTATCATCCCATGCAGGAAAGAACACCACTTTGAAACCAACCAGTGGAATGCAAAAGTGGACACCATTCTCGCAACCCTGGATATCCATGATCATGCTTCCTCTGATGTTCAGATGAATGTTGCAACAGCGTATCCTTCAGCAGCGTTCCTGGGTTTCATGCGTGGGTCGTTTGGCCTTTAATTTATGTCAGTTTGTCATGGGCCCTTGGGGTCTCTGCTACAGCTTTATAGATGATTATGTCAATAGTCTTTGGGCTATATGTACAGAAATGGCCCAACACTTTTGGATCGATTTCTAGTTTTTTGTTTAGAAATAGAAAATTTATGTCTAATGCTTCTGATATAAAGATAGTTTGGATAATAATAAAAATGTAAGGATACATAATACAATTTAGAAATACAATAGGTTATGTAATCCCTTGTTTTAAATTAATATAATGATACTCTTTTTTTAAATTATGTATAAATAGATTCAATGTTTTCAAATATTCATAAACACCAAGATTACAGGTTTAAACACTATCATATATTATTATTATACCTGCCGCAGGCAGTGTATATTGTAATCGATCACAATTCAAGCTGCGTTGACTTTGTATTAGTTGGTCCATATGAAAAAGATTAAAATCTCTATTACAAAGTTAAACTTTGGAATATGAAAAATAGCAATTTTTAAATTTATTAAAATTGTATTTATTTGTGTTGCTATTGGTTAAGTAGGGATGATGTCATCCTCGAAGTTTGTTATCTGGATTTGAGTCGACACCTGGTAACAATGACATCATAATTCTGATGGCGGCACTGCTGTCGATACCTTGTCACTGTGCCTGCAACTTTCGTGCAGTATTTAATTTCGGGGACTCGACCTCTGATACCGGTGCTATTCACTTTGCTTTCTCGTATCATGAGGCTGCAGAGAATCCTCCGTATGGACAAACCTACTTCGGTAAACCTGTATATCACTACAGTGATGGACGCCTGTCTATTGATTTCTTCGGTATGTTGTTGACTATAGTTTCCATATTTTCTGCGCACATACAAGTACATAAGATAATATCTATAATTTTATGATAATGTTGTTTGATTTTGATACAGCAAAGGCACTGGGATTGTCGTTTACTTGCAGCCTGTGGGCTCTAATTATGGGTCGGGAGCCAACTTTGCAGCCTCCGGTGCAACTACGATTGACACCAATTCCTTCATATCTCCAGTTTATCTCCCTATTCAGATCAATGAGTTCAAGATCTTCAAACAGGAGGTCATGGCCACCATCAGTGCACAAGGTAATTAAGGCATGCGTTTTCGTGGCTAATTTATTATAAATGCCAAGCGATGGTCATGTTGGAAGCTAATGTAGATGGAAACATTCATTTTTTTGTGTGGGTGCACTAGGTGCTCAAAGCTATCTTCCAAGAGCAGATGCATTTGAGAAGGGAATTTACCTGCTAGAAAGCGGAGGCAATGACTTCAACTATGCGTACAAGAACCTCAATATGACCCCAAACCAGCTCCCACAGAGCGTTCTTCCCAACGTGGCCAGGTCTATTGCAGCTGCTGTCCAGGTATTATCAGCTATGATATCCATTTGGATTTACAAATTCTTTTGAATCAGCCAACCACGATCCATCTGAACATTGATTTTAGATCTAGTAAATATGTAATTCTGAGATATTGTAATTTAAACTCGTGATCGTATCCATGGTGTTTGTGCGATGGATCATCCTGCAGGATCTATACAATGAAGGTGCAAGAACAATTTTGGTGAAGAATGTTGCGCCTCAAGGATGCCAACCCTTCTGGCTTTCTCTTGCCCCCACCAATGATTTGGACAAGTATGGCTGCTCTATTTCCTTCAACAAAGCAGTCTGTTACTATAACTTTCTACTGAGACGAAAACTTTCAAATCTCCGAAATGAGCTCAAGGACGCAAACATCATCTATGTCAACAATTACGACATCGTCTCTGACTTAATGACTAACCCTTCCAACTATGGTACTGCGCACTGCAAATTTGATCAAGAGACCATTTGGTTGCGTATAATTTATTGTAGATTATTTTGTTTTATTCCCTTCCATTTCTAATTGATCTAACAGCCAGTGTGAATGCATGCAGGGTTCAACCAAACCACTCGAGCTTGTTGTGGAGTTGGAGGAAAGTATAACTACGACGCCAATATATGGTGCGGAAGCTCGGGGATTCTGAATGGAGAGGCTGTGAAGGAGAAATCGTGCGGCGATCCAAGGTCATATGTGATATGGGATGGAGTTCACTGGACAGATCAAGCCAACAATGCGATCACCAAAGTGATTCTCAGCGGCAAATACTTCGAACCTGCATTCGACATTGCAACTCAATGCGATCTCCAACCATTTTGATTACTACTGTTACTCTTGAATTCATTAGAGTTGATAATAAAAGTGCAAAGCCGAATTCGAAAATAAAATCATAACGTCAAGTCTCTAGCTTCCTTCAGCTTCGTCATTTGTTATGATCGGCATCAGGGTGAGAGTAGACTGTATCGGCAGGGTGACAGTAGCCCATATTGCGAGGATGTCATGTGTAAAACGTCTGGTTCATGTTCATTGAATAGACAAATAAATTTGCTAAATGCTATAGCTATCAATTGTTTCAATTTTCACTCTTTTTTCAATAGCATGGCATTGATATTGCTATGGTGTGCATAATTTAAGTGTGAATCGTGCAAATCAGGACTGCCACGTTAGAGAAGGGTTCCAATCACCATCTCCAAGATCAAATGAAAGAAAACTGAGCCACAATAGCAAATGAAAGAAAACAGAGCCACAAGGGTAATTTAATAAATGAAGTGGTTGATGTCCATTCATATATGTTTAATCTTTTCTTATAAGTATAGAGAGAGTATATTTTCGATTGCAAGTTATTTGGTTCTACATTAATTCCATTTGATACTATAAAGCTTTTATAAAATTTTCACTTAACCTCTTTAAATTTTATTTATTTCATTGTTTATTGGTGGGATACACATAAAGAAGATTTGAAGACCTGGGATGCAATTCAGATGATACACAAGTTTGATCCTCCCCTTAGATTTCAATGTGAATATTTATCATCGACTCAAGGATAGAGTATTACATTTCTAATATTTTATGAGGGAAACACATATCCTTCCATCCTGTGTGTGGAAAATTGCATTCAGGTATATGCCCCCTAAATTCTGGGTTCAAATCTTTCTTCACAACAAAACTAAAGACCTGACAATCACCTCCTACACGAGAAAAACTCCTGGGATCATTCCAACCATCAAATCAATGAAGAGAGTATGAACATCAGTTATAAAATCAATTCGTATGCTTTGTCCAAAACACCACAAATTGGCTCCACTTAACCAATTGGAGAGATCCAAAATTACATCAAAGTTAGAAAAAAAACATTTCAAAATTACATCAATTATGAATATTATTTTATAAATACATTTTTTAAAATAAGGTTTTGAATTAAAATAATAAATAAATATTATAGGTATCAACTTTAAATATATTTAGATATATAATATATTTTTATAATTTCGACATAAACATTTTACAAACTTTAAAACACTTATAAATTTTACTAATTTATTTGTTTATTTATTGATTGATTGATTTTTATTTTTTAAAACATTATTTTCATATTACAAAATCATATTTGAAAAGTAAATCGAATGATATTAAGTAATAAAACATATTTATTATTTTGTAATCTAGTAAAATGTACCTAGTCAAAATTATTTAACATCAACCTAGTCCAGGAATGATGAGAAAGCCTGCTTATGATCAAGCTTTGTGCTGGTTATCTTTTGATTGGGCTGACTGATTCTGTCTTTACTCTTTATTGTTGTTTGGATGGGGGCTGTTTAATGTACAATCTACTGCATGTATTTTGTATAAGATGTCTTTTTGATTCTAATGAATATCACAGACTGGTATTTTTTTCTCTGAAAAAAAAAACTTCCCAAGATTAATTTATATATTTAATTTATGGAATTAAATTTTAACTTTTAAATTTTAAAAGATTAATTTTAAAAGTTATTATTCAAAATTTAATTAATTCTATACTAACTATATTTACTAAAAATACCAACACAATTATATACTAACTATATTGATTAATTTTAAATTTTAAAAGATTAATTTAACAAAACATAATTAATTATATATTAACTGTATTTACTAAAAAAACAACTTATATATAAACATCACTTATTCTTTTTCATAAACTTATTTTTAGTATATATATATATAAACCCCATTGTAGATGGTGTGAATCCTATGTATATTTTACTATTTATAATACTTCAATTTGTGAAAATTTCTCAACCAAAAAGCATGAATTCTAATTTTAATATCTTTTTTCTTAGAAAAAATTATAATATAATGGTCTCCTTGCAAAATTCAAGAAAAGCTTTCATAAAACGCTTTTCTCATAACAATAGAATGCTTCCATTTGGTTATTAGTAATATTCTATTTTCTTTACTGTTCTATATATTTAATGTTACTTTTCCTAGATTTATGGGTTTATTAATGTAAATTTATTAATGTGTTTTTTAATTATTTTGGATTATATATTCATTAATGTGTAATCCCTTTACCATTTAAAATGTTAACCTATTATTATTTTCTTCAAACTTTTCTTCAAGCCTCTTTGCTACATCTAGTGTTATTATTACTTTTTCCAAACTTTTCTTAAGCGGCAGGTACTAAAAGACTTTGTTGCTTATTCCATTTGTTTTTATTAATCTAAAATATTTAAAATTTCTATCATATTTTTGAAAAAAAATAACTTTTAAACAATTATATATTGAATATATATAGTAAGAATAAGGTTGACTTCCTAAGTTTTTATATACCGATATTATATATTAGGATTGACTTCCTAAAGTTTTTGTGTGACGCGTTAAGACATATCAGTCAAGTCAATCAGAAATATAGATTGAATTTATAGCTCAAATTACAAGTTTGAATTTATAGCTCAAATTACAAGTTTGTTAAAGATCTACATAGTTTTAAGTTGGGTTATGATTTCTGGCTAAGAAAACATTCATTATAAATGAACATAAATTTGAAACTCACTACAAGTTTGTTAAATATCTACATAGTTTTAAGTTGGGTTATGATTTGTGGGTAAGAAAACATTCATTATAAATGAACATAAATTTGAAACTCACGCGATATCCTTTGGGTTTTTATAGTGGCCTTATGATTAGAATGCTCTAGCATTAAAAGAATGGGTTATAGTCATAATCATGTTTAACGAGTTTGTAAAAAAAACATTATTTATGAAAACCCTTAGAGAGCTTTGGGTGTTGTGGTGTATGTGATTTATATATTTAAAAGAATGGAACTTGGGATGTTGTGATGTATGTGCATAATATAGGAAAACTTTTAAAGAATAAAACAAGGTGTTGTGTTGTATTTGATTTTTTATTTATAATAATATTTTGTTTTCAGGTTGTGCTTTACTTTATTAATTGCATTTTTTATCATATCATTATTCGTTGCACTTTTTACCATAGATTTTTTAAAGCTTTAGATATGGTAGTGACAATCTAATAATATATTATGCTCTTTTGGGGAACCTTTATTTTCTCAGGTGTGCGTGTACTAAGTCGCCTTCTGCAAATGAATGTAGTCACCTCTTCTCGTTGACTCTCAACTTGTGTGCCACATCGCTCTTTTCAAGATGTCGCTTCACCTTGTCACTTCCTTCATATGGTCAGAAATGATTATGCGTCTACACTCTTCAATTTTGTCAGCATGTCGACTAAGTTAATTACCCTATGCAAAATTCCACCTTATATGATTTGGAATGGACTCATTCATGTTGACCGATTTACTAAATTTGTGTACGCGAATTATGTATGTGCCAACACATTTTCCCACTGCTTCGGTTGATCAACAGTTAGGCACCTCAACAAATTTCCTTAGCTCCCTTTCACGACTTCAATATACCCATTAGTCTTTGAATGGTATGCAGAAATGAAATGCAAATTCGTGTCAAGCTTCTTACACATGGTTCTAAAGAAATGACCCATAAACTTGGTATCTCAATCTGAACTAATGCTCTTCGGCAAGCCCTGCAACCTTACAACTTCTTTGAAAAATAACACAACAAACAGTGGTGTCACTTATCTTCCAACATGGAATAAAATGAGCCATCTTAGAAAACGTGTCGACTACCACAAAGATGGAGTCGTTTCCTTGTTGTCTCTTTGATAATCCCAACATAAAATCCATGTTGATATTCTCCCATGGGATAGTTTCCATTGGTAACGGTGCATACAGTCTCATAATCTGCCTTATCCCTTTGGCATGTTGGCACACTTGGCACCGTTGGATCCATTTCTTTATGTCCATCATCATTCTTGTCCAATAGTACTTCTCCTCGACCAATGCCTTGGTCTTGTCGATGCCAAAGTGTCCTCCTAATCCTCCATTGTGCAATTCCTTTATCATGTTCTCCCTCATTGATCCTCTAGGGATGCACAATTGATGCCCTTTAAATAAGTATCGCTCTTAGATAAAGTAATGTAAGTATGGGATTCTGTCACCACTCCATGGTTCCTTTGACTCCTTCCATGCATCGACAAAAACTTCATTGAATTCATAGTTGACCTTTGTTGGAGGAGCCTAGTCGACTGACCGACTAGCTCCTCCAACCGATTATGTATGAGTCGATTCAGTCGGTCGGCTGGCCGACCGACTTGTCAGTTGTAACTAAATAACTATATGTAACAAGTATAAATAAGTTAGTGAATCAGAGCCATAGATATGTTTATTAATTGATCCTTGTATATTGTTGTGCTCCTCTAATATAAGTGAGTTGCTATTTTCCCAACTACTCTTGCATGTCTTATGGTTATGATCATGTGAATGCTCTATTATATATATAATTAGGTATTGCAGATAACTACATGAACCCTAAGACTACAACATTGGTTCCATTGACGGTAGTACATAATCTGAATGATATGATGAGCATGGCTAGATGATAACCGAAAGAGAAATCCGAGAGTGGTGGAACAAGAAAGTATTGAACTACATCCATAATTATGTAAGGCACAATAAACTGACAATTGCACAAGCAAGGGAAAAATTATTTAGTGAAGCAGATGAGAAATTTGTAGAATCCATCCCCCATGAAATACAAAAGTTTTTGGATGTTATTCATGCATAGGTTGGACAAAAAGAATGAAGTATTGTTGATGCACAAGCTCCATAATGGTGGAAGAACAAATTTGTATGAGTGGCTTGAAAAGGCATGTGACGACTTCTGTGAAGAATAAGTCATAGAATATAGAACATCCCTTGAATAAGTAGAACATAAATTTTATACCGACCTTGTAATATCCTTGATCTAAATCAGATTTGACATATTAACTCTTACTGTTGATATTATAAAAAAATGGAATAAAATTTTACAAGATGATTAAACACTTTCTTCAAAACATAAGCAGTAATGACATAAACTGAGAGTGGCAAGGGGTTAGAGGGAGAAACCAAAAGACGGGTTTGGAGACTGAAAATGTAGATCCCTAAGCACCTGGATGTTGGGCCCTTTTAGGTTTTGAGCATCATCCAAGTTGAAGTCTACTACCAGGTTCTGGGTGTCCCAACCGGTGCAAACTAAGATTCAAATAATCAATTCCAAGCATCCAAGGATAATGAAGGATTAGGAGATTTATTAGTCTCTTTTTAGGAAGCAAATATCCATTTAAGCAGGTTCAAAACAATTCTAGATAGATAGGAAGTGTTTGGGTGTGTTTTGGGAAAAACTAGGAAAATTGGCCTAGAGTTTGCCTATGTAGAGGACTTCCGAACACTGTACGACCTCAACTAAATTAGGTTTTTTGAGTTTTGTTGGGTTTTTGTGTGATTGTATGACCTACGACAAGTTACATAATGAAATTTGAGTATGCAGAACGGTCATGGCATCGAAAACAATAAAAGTAGTGAAATTTGACTAGCTAAAGAGCATATGTAAGCAAATAAAGATGAAATTCGATTTTGTACTTTATTAGCTCTGCAATTAATAATCATCAGAGGTTTATCAAACTATATTAAGCAACATTAAACTCATATATCATTATCATGTCCATAACATCATTGTTAGTGCATAAAAACCTACAAAAGCCTCATTAAATGAGTATTGGAATGCCTCTCTCACTAAAAATTTGGCATTACAACCCCATGGAGCATAAAGCTTGTTGTGTATCAAGAGTTCAGAATATTAAGAAAGAGAGGATAAGCTCATAAATATTTTGGAGGAGTTGATCTCCCTCAATGGTGCCCAATACTGAATAAAAGAAGCTTGAATTCAACACCCGAGATCAATCTTACATTCTTGAGAGCATAAGTGAAGTCTCCTTCACCGGAGCTCAATTCCCAAGGTTGAATGGTGGATATTTGAGCTTGAACTTGGTCTTCAATGGATTCTCCTTGGCTCTCAGTGGCAACTGAAGAATAGAATGGAAGAGAGAGGAGAATGGGAAAGCTTGGGGCGCATCACCCAAGGTAGTCGAGGCACATCACTTAGATAAGAAGCTATGCTTCACTGAACATCAAAATAATAATCATCAAAAGTTATTCAAAGGATTTGGAAACATTCTTTTATAGACTCGGTGACTTATTGAGAAAGTCATCCACTTGTTGAGCAGGTTACCCACTTGCAAACCCTAACCCTAAGTCATGAGTGCACCTTCCTTTAGGAGATTAGCAAGTTTGTGCTTAAGATAATGTTTCCTTGCTTGCATCCTTGAAAAAATTTGGAAAATACACCCTCCTTGACCACAATTTTCATGCTTTATGACTAACTTCTTTTCTTGCACTTTCCTTCTTTTAAAACTACCTTGCTTTTCCTGCTTTTGACAGTTGCCATCTTTTTTATGATAGATTACTTTTGCCTGCCTTTATACTATTGTCAGTTTTTATCCTAAGCAAGTTGGCTTGTCTAATGCGCCCTCCTGTCTTCTAGAACATTGACAACTCATTTAATAATTAATTACTTACTTACAAATAACCATAATTAGGAATTAATCTAATACATGACTCCATAGTATTAATTAAGGAAAATTCTGTGGGCAGAATTCATTTAATTCATTTTAAACCCATAGGCACTGACAAGGGCAACATTTTTAATGTCCTTTAAGGAATAGACATGACAAACCTCCACGAAGGGTTCCTATGTGCTATACCAACATTGTTATATACGTTTTTGAGTGAGTTTGGAGTCGTCCATATAGTTGAACCACGATTGTCATTGGGTACACCCACCTCAACAAATTTGGCAGCAAAAGCAAAAATACTAGGAGCGATTTGTCGACGAACAACAATGGGAATGCTTTCTAAGAAAATGATGACCATTGCTAGACTCACTAAAGTCCAACAGTAAGATTCGAGTCGACAATGGGGGGGTAGTCGGCCATGTGTTATGAATAAAGAAGTGTAAAGGCTAGTCAATGAAAGGAAAAGAATGAAGCCTTGTAAAAATTCAAGTCTGCTATGATGAAACAAATATCCAGACAATCTTAAACAAATTGCAGATATACAAAATATATAGAGAGAAAAGAGGTGCAAGCGACACGAATAGTTAAGGGAGATGTTAGTCCAATACACATAAAAACAAGTATAAAGAAACTGGGTGAGATGGTTGGGAAACCAGAAGTCCTTCCCGGGTCAAGGGAAAGACGAATAGACGAAGTAGGTGAGGTAATGATGCCTGAAGAGCAGTTGCACACGATGGCAAAGACCCTACAAAATTTGTGTATTGCAATGCTAGAAGGTTAGACCCTCATTGTTGCATACCCATGATAATGATGACTAGACCGATTATTAGGCAAATAATCGAGTGCAACATGGGACTAATTCTTGGAAACTGTAGCGTATGGATTCGACTAGAACAAGGTGGATAAATTACTAACCGATTGATGATCCAAAGGCTAGATCAAGGTAATTTGATTACTTTTACTCCTAAATTTGGAGGACACTCATTTAGCTTACTTTATTAAGAACACTTGGAGGTAACCCCTTGCCAACACCATTATTGATTTAACCTCCTAAATCATCGGAGAGTCAACTTAGTGATGAAGAGTCTCTTGAAGAAGCCCATCTTTCATGGTATAAGGCACAAGAGGTTAGCAGTAGTCGAAAAATAGTAAGTGTGTCTATTAGTTCATCATCTTTAGTAAGTACGAAAAAGTATAACACAATGGTTTATCGAATTTATGTTAATACCCCTATTTTTTATGGGGACGTGGATCCTAAAAAGCATTGATTTGTATGTGAATCCTTGTGGCAATCTAACTTAATTGATGATGAAAACCATCAAATTAACTAGTTTGTAGGTGGAATTAGAAATAGAGCACTAACATGGTACATGAACTTTTTGGAAAAAGGCCCTAAGTCAAAACAACAAATGAAAGATAATTTCTTAGAATTCTCCAAAGTAGACGATAGAAAACACATGGCAGAACACAATATCAAGCAAATCAAACAAATAATAGGAGGATTTGTCAGAGAATATGATAGAAGATTTAAAGATATTATGAACCAAATGCCTTTTAAACTCGATACTTCCTAGGTAATACAATTTTTAGTCAATGGGATTCAACAAAGAATCAAGAAACCATTATTATTGAATGAATACACAACATATGAAGATGTCTTGAAGAAAGCATTACGAGTCGAATCAAACACCAGCTATACATCTGGACTAGTCAATCACCGACTACAGGAAAAAGTAAAAAATATACAAAGATCATTGCAACATTTAACAATGCGCCATAATGACTTATGGCATTCAACATGCACAACATAAGGACATTCCAAAGATAACTTATCGTACGACAAACAAAGAAGATATCATGGCAATACATAGAAATGGGAACTAGACCAAATCAAAGAAGCACCATGTATATTCCCTGAGGAAAGAAAGCCAGATAATTTTTAGAAGATTGCAGATGACTTAATTCTATGATATATGTGAGATATTTGAACCTCACTCAACCACAAATTTCCCATACAATGTTGACAATATCAAGCCAAAGTGGTGTGGAATTTTTCAAACAACCCAACACTCCACAACCGAATGCATCAAGAATCTAAAGACTAGAGTTGGATACCATATAGTATACCATACACAAACAATTGAGTAGAAAGGTCGTGACAACTACAACAATGATCGATGAAATAATAACAACAACCGAGAAGGAGGAAAAAATGGCTGAGGATATCGACCACAGGGAAGTAGTAAAACTGCTAAAAAATTGTGCACACTAAATCAAAGAGATAAAACTGACATTGATCCTCTTGTCGACCTAGAACTTAAAGGATTTTGTATTAAACAAGTCATTCTCTACTTTGGTTCCTAAGCAAACATAATGACAAGATCGACATGGGAGAAAATTGGTTGACCCCGACTGGTGGAGTTAGGTATTTATCTTAACCTAGCAGACCAAGGATTAATTGAACCTATTGGAGTGTGGAAAAATGTCAAAACCTTAATCATGGGGATCACCACAACCATCAACTTAAAAATTATTGACCCTCAGGAAGGATCCAAATCCTTCCCTATATTAGTCGGTCAACCATGGGGATGAAAAATAAAAGCATCCATTTTGTTAGAAAGAGAAATAATTAAATTAAAAGGAGAAGGAAATAAAGTCATTGTCCCGATCAATCCATCTCAAGGAAAATCGTGGGCAGATCCAGATGACACCTACGAAGACATTTGATGGCTATCAAATTGTTGAAATTAATGAAGATACCTTCGAACCTAAAAATTATGGAGAACTTCATTTAGGTCGACCTATGTCTGTCAGATATAACTATGATTCCGAACTTTACGACCGACAAATGAAAATTTATGTAGCACAAGCACAAGAATGTTGGTCAGTAGAAGTTATACCAAGAGAACTAATACATAAGTGTTCAATCCCTAAAAAATTTGAGAAAAAAATAAGAGAATACTCGACCATTATACCAATAAAAAAAGAGTCGACAAATATTCCCACGTTTAGGTATAAGGAATGAGAATCACTAGTCCCCCACATTGAGGAAGTATCTAAAAAAATCAGTGAACAAGGACGAATTCAAAGTTTAGTTGAAACTTTTACAAGGAAAGCAACAAGATGGTGGGATACACATTAGTCTCAACTACATACCTTAGTGACTGCTTCAACTAATTTTATTGAACGATTTGGAGGAAATAAGCTCATAGCGCAAGTACAAATACCAAAATTCATCCAAGGACAAGATCCAGCTAAACATATTGATACATGTGAAAAAAGAACGGAAAAAGAAGGATACCGAGATGAATGATTATATTGTCACCTATTCCCAAATACACACGGAAATTTGCCTAATAAATGGTACAAGATGGAAGAATCCAGAGGAGAAACCTTTGTCTGGCAAGAACTTAAAGGAAATTTTATTAAAGCCTTTTCCCCTGAAGAAGGACCTATCAAAGAAGCAATCAAAGAGATACACATATTTATACATTCAAAAGAGGGTAACTCATCGATAGATCAGCCATAGTCAACATGTAACAACATATCAACCAAATCATTGCAGCAGTCGACTCGACTAGAGATGAAAAATGACAAAAATGTTGGTAAAATATTTGGTTGGAAAAAACACCATCCTTTGGTTGGAAAAACCATAAATATTGTGATGAAATTTAGCTCTGCAAAAAAAAGAAGAAGAAGGATAACACCCAATGATTTACCTCCAACATTTACAAATTTTAAAGAAGGGAGTTGACCAATCAATGAAACAAAAGCACCATAATGGATGTACGCCATTAACATAAAAGAAGTCAACATCTCAAATGATGATCAACCAATAATGGCTAAAATTGGAGATTACTAGTCAGACCAACAAGTAGCATTAATCACTAATATGCTAAAGGAATACCAAGATGTCTTTACAAGAGATTACAAATATTTGAAAGGACTAGTACAAGAAAAAGGGAGAAATTAAAATCGACCTAAAACCAAATGCTCGACCAGTCAAAAAATGCCCATATAGGCTAGCACACAAGTACAAAGAGACAATAAAGAAAGAAAATGACAACATGCTAGCTACATGAATCATATACCTTATAGACATGTTTGAGTGGGCTAGTCCCATGGTCGTGCAACCAAAGAAGCAATATCTGACCAGACTGAGAATTTTCCTTGACTTCAGATGGATCAATAAATTAAAATTAACCGACCCTTTTTCGATGCCTTTTGTCGACAAAATCATCAATGAAGTCACATGACATGAATGTTACTCATTCACTGATGATTTCTCAGGATATAACCAAGTTCCTATTGTAAAAGAAGACCAACATAAAACAACTTTTGTATGTGAATTTGGGTCTTTTGCTTATAAATTAATGCCATTTGGTTTAAAGAATGCACCTACAGTATTCTCCAGAATATTAGGAAAATCATTTCAGGAATACTTGTACAAAACAATGGTAGTCTACTTCGATGATTGGATGATATACTCATTGATCAAAGACCACATTCATTGTCTTTGACTATTGCTAGAGCGATGTCGACATATCCCACTATCTTTGAATATTAAGAAATGCATATTATCCACATAAATTGGTAGACTATTGGGCCACACTGTTTGTAAGGAAGGTATTAAAGTTGAGTTTGGCAAGATTAAAGTGATCCTCGACCTCAAACCACCTGTAAATCCTAAGCAGGTTATAATACTTCTTGGTCATACATGATACTACATAAAATTTATAAGATATTACTCTTACATGACATATCCACTAGAGGAATTATTGAAGGACAATCAAGAGTTTATATGGTATCAAGAATGTACACAATCATTTGAGTTACTAAAAAGGAAACTCGTTGAAGCACCAATACTAAGATTCCCAAATTGGTTGATCAAGTTCCATGTACATATTGACATGTTCATAATTACAGTCGCCACGATAATCACACAACCCATAGAAGATGGAATGGACTACCCCAACACATATGCTAGTAGAAAACTAATTAAAGTAGAAAAGAATTACTCGACCACAGAACGCAAAGCTCTAGGAATGATTTTTTCTTTCCAAAAATATTGGCATTATTTACTAGCTAATCCATATATATTTTATACACACCACCAAACACTTAAGTATATGGTAAATAAACCACTCCATCATGGACAAATATGGAGGTGGATTCTCTTATTCCAAGAATTTGAATTTGAATGGTTGTTCGACTAGGTAAAAGTAATTTCGGACCCGACCACCTGTTGAGAATAGAAACAGGGGAAGATCTTATTGGGATCGACGATGAGCTACCCGACACACATTTATTTAGAGTCGAAGTTGTGCCAACAAAAATAGAAGATATAGCACAATTTTTAGACCAAGGTCAAGCTCGTGAAGGAATGTCAGAACTAAGAAAAATAAAACACTTGGCATGAAAGTTGCACCATATACACTAATAAATGTTTTTTTGTACAAATTAGGACCAAATGAGGTACTCAGGCAATGTGCTCTTAAACATGAATGACATGATATAATTAACGAAGCACACAGTGGACCTACCGAAGGACACTATCAAGCTGACACGACGGTTGGAAACATTTTGCAATCTGGCTTATGGTGGTCGACGCTACACAAATACTTCAAAATACAAGTAAACAAATGTGACAGATGCTAAAGATTAGGACGACCGCTACCAAGGAATGAGATGCATCTAATATATATCAACCCATGCTTAACTTTTGAAATGTGGGTAATCAACTTCATCAGTTCATTCCCAATACCTAGTTGACGAACTAGCGCACGATATATTATTACCGTAGTTGAATATGTGACAAAGTGGGTTGAAGCTAAACCCGTTGAATCATGTACTAGTGAAGTAGAAGAAAAAATCATATATGAATATATTATTACAAGATTTGGATGCCCTCTTGCCATCATTAGAGAGAGAGGCACACACTTCATTAATAAAACCATTGCTATACTACTAAAAGAATTCATGATCGACCACCAAAAGAGTAATGCTTATCATCCATAGTTGAATGGGGTTGTTGAATCATTTAACAAGATTCTAACTAAAGGATTAACAAAGTTATGCAATATAAAAAAAGACTACTGTGACGACAACTTACAAAAGGTCGACCAAACAAACACCATTTAAATTAGTCCATGGACAAGAAGAAGTCATACCTCTACATTTCATAAACACATGCACCAATAATCATTGGCATACTTCACCTCAATAGTATCAAAGAACTTGAAGCCAAATTTTTTGACTTAACAAAACTGGAGGAGCAACGACAAGCAACAATCCATCACCAAGAAATCTAGAAGCAATAGAAAAAAGCATGGCATGACCACATCATAAAGAGAAAAGATGTATCATTCGGAGACCTGGTACTACTATATGATAGTCGAATAAAAGGAAAACCAAAAAAATTGCATACACCATGGCTCAAGACCCTACATAGTTGAAGAACTAAATGACAATGGACCGGTCTAGCTAAAAACACTACAAGGGAGGATCTTTAAAAAAGTAGTCAATGGTACAAGACTCAAAAGATATAGAGCATAAAAAGGCACGACATTGACTGAATGTATGTACCACCATTTGGTCAAACGTCCTATTCTAGAATTTGTAACAATTAATAAGTTGTCTACTAATTCGTTTAGCATTTGAAAGAAAAAGTATCTTTATGAAACTGACTTAATAACAATACTATATAAGAAGATTCTAAGACATGGACAATGGCAGATAACACGAGAATGACAGCTGGCACTTGGAGAGTGAGACAACCCTGACTAAAAAATGAACCAGAAAGATGCATCCAAAACCAACCAATGTCGAGAACCCTACCACTGACGACTAAAGGAACATCTAGACTTTGAGGACATGAGTAGACCTTATCGATGAGCAATCTATTATGACCAAACCCGATGGTGAATTTATGATGAAAGATGAACAAGGTGTGAATTAGAAGACTCCTCACACATATGAACCAACCATCTAGCACAAAATCCGCATTCAATACAATAACCTATCGAAATCAATCGTGTTCTCCATCAACATCCTATAAATGAAGACCTTGAGCATAGTTAGGAGTTATTTTCCAAAGAGCTAGATCATTTGCACATTAAATCTGAAACCCTAGAGCTTACAAACCCTACTTCATCACCGACAACAACAAAAGAAATGGCTCCAAAGAAAATCACTCTAACCAGGTCCATGAAAGCAGTAGGAAAAATTCACCACAAAAAAGAAGAAGTCGTAGCGACACCTTTAAAATATCATTTGCTTAGAATCCCAAAGGCCAGGACATAAGAACACTAGTGGAGGAGGCACCATAGATACTTGCGAAAATGGGGAGTTCAAGACGAAAAATGGTCTGAAGAAGCCAACAAGATGGCAATAGCCAAAATCCGACACTATTTGGGTGGGCCCCTACTTGATAACTTCGATGGATTGAAAGATGTCATCGCGCAATACATTGTTAGTAGATATCAAACTGGAAAGATCTGGTTCGATGAACCAGTTGAAATCAATGCCACCTTGATAGCTGCTATCACCAGCCTTCCCAACCAAGGATCACCAGTACCAGTCGGTATCAAGTCGAACCTAGAAGAAGAATTTACTGGATCTCCCAAGGGAAAGAACTCCTAAGGGTTGGTGATTGATAAAATTCGGTACTAAACATACAAATATACTCCCATTATTGTTTCCATTTGTCTAATAAGCACTGGTTGACCATCTGACCTCATAATGGATATGTTGGAAGCTGTCAAGGCTATCACAACATACACAAAAATATTCAACTAGGTAGAATACTTAGCCAGGGTCGTCTAGTCGACTTGCGAAAAGTGTTAGGAAACAGGGTCACCTATCAAGTTTCCTTCGCTACTAATCTGGTTAGCCATGTCTAGAATACCTCCAGTCGATAACCCTGCCTTTACAACAACATCCATATACTTATTGTACGACTTCAACGCTTTTTAACCTTAGGGTTTCTCCCAGCCTTTACAACAAAATCCATATACTTATTGTACAACTTCAAATATTTTCAGCCCTAGGGTTTCATTCAAGGTCCCAAATTCGTGAAGACATGGCTTCAAAATTGGTTTCAGGTTTTGAAAACCATTTTGTCAAGATGGAGAGTTCCCCAATCTCTCCGTCGGAGTTTACCTTTGACTTCACACATCCAACTAGAACTCGACTTCACCAAAGTCTGGTTCATGAAGGGCGCAACTCGTAATGAAAAAGAGTTGGACTATTATCCACCAATCAAAGAAATTTTCCAGGATCTTGCATATCAATAAAAATTGGCCTACCCAATACCAAATATTGCATGGAGAAAGGATTTTTCTTTAGAAGAACCATTCACCGAAAGTGAGAAGAAAGAAGCCTTTGAAGATGGTTTATACATATAAATTTTTTGGACCCCAAGAGGAAGAAAAAAATCCCCTGGAAATAGTCATGTCAAAGACACAACCAAAGAAAATGGAAGAAACATAACCATCGGGAGAGACCGCAAAAGAAGATGAACCACAACCAGAGGTACAATCACCTACAAATATCTCATTGGAGAAGCTCAATATTGTGGCAGAGAATATCTACATAATGAAGCAAACCTTCAAGTCAATAAACTACAAAAAGAGAAATTTGATCTTAATCACTCCTACCAAAGACAAACTTAAGGAGTTGCACAAAGAAGCAGAGCAAGTTATCCTAAATTCCATCATCAACCAATTCACCATTGAGCAACAATTGAGAAAAAATTCTCTGAGGAGAAGAACGTGAAAAGGTAAAATCTCCTACCAAAAAGTTAAAAGTTCATTTGAATCCCTAGCCAAAAGTCCCTATCGATGTCCTCGACAATTCCCCTTCGCCGTCTCTAACCACCATCACAGAAACCCCTGCTGAAGTAGAACCCCAAGAAATTGAAGATGATAATTTTTTCATGTCTTCCATTTAGGACCCCACTATTCAAGAATTACTACAAGACTTCCCTTCCCAATTACCCAAATTACAAAAATATGTTATCAAGTGACCTATTCTAAAAGGAACCAATCCACCAGAACTCTAGCTCGTAACCCCACCAAAAAACCAAACTTTAACCTCACCGAGTACAAGTACAACTAAAAATCCCTTTAAACTACCAAAGATACGATGTAACTTAGGATATCATACTGCAATAATGGAGAAGATTCCACATGAGTCATATGATTTCACAACCTCGATAGTCGCACCATCTACTATTGTTGAGACTCCACCTCTTCCAACCACTACTGCTTCTACCTAAGTCGTGTTTGCATCGACCATTCCACAAACCCCATCAAATGTCCCTCCTCCATGACTACAACCATCATCTCGTCTATCCACGTAACCCTCGTCTCTTCCCCTTTATCCCTACCATCTTTGATTGCCTCAGAGTCGATGATTACAACAACCATCTTGACTAACCGTGCAGACCCAGTCCCAACCATGCATATCCCAAAGACTTCTACTTATGCAATTCTTTCCATTTCAACCATTTCAACATCGATTGTAACCACATCAAAAACTATACTTTCGACAACCACTGCTCCAAATACACCGACTATGCCTCCTCTATTGCCAAAAACTGAGCAGTTAGTTCAAGGACAATAAAGCAAGGAAACAAAGAAGATCAAAAAGCAATAAAAAGGGCAGATCAACTTCTAATCGGTCACAGATGCTAAACACCATGGGTTAGACACACTACTTTAGAATATACTCAAGGAGCAAAATAAATGATGGTCTAAGTACGAAAAGAAACTTGATGATGTCGAAGACCAACAAGTTGAAGTACTTGCAACCTGTGACAGTATGCTCAGATAGATTCATTAAACACTATGCGGAACCCCAAACAAAAAGATGCTAGATCAAATCGTAAGCCTTTTTGGGTCCCTAACAACATTGTTAGAAGAGGGCACTGCTCAGAAAAACCAACAAGATGAACAACAGAGTACTGCCTTATTGGAAGAATAAGATCAACTATTTATGAGTCGACACAACAAATTACATGAGTATGCACCACTTGCTAAGCGGTTGGCCACAGTTTTGCATATCCATTATTTTTATTATGGACATGTTTTTGTAGATATGAGCAAAATTCAGAACAACTTATCACTTATATTCCAAAAGAAAGTCTGTGCAAATCTCACAACTATGACAGATCAACGTGGAGAAAAATAAGCTCAAGGAACTCCAAAACATAGTTGAGTAGTGGTACAAATATGCTCAGCCAACACATAACGAAGTCGACAACTTGGTAGCCCAGATGGATAAACTACTCACTGATGCAAGCAATCAAAAATTGCTCCTAGGGGAAGACCTACAACCGATTATGTCATTGGCAGACTAGTTCCTCCAACCTATTATGGGAGAGTCGGTTCAGTCCGACCAACCAACCGACTTCTTAGTTGTAACTAAATAATTGTATGTAACAAGTATAAATAGGTTGGTGAGGCAAAGCCATAGATATGTCTATTGATTAATCCTTGTATATTGTTGTGCTTCTTTAATATAAGTGAGTTGTTGTTGTGCCACTTACTCTTTCATGTATTATGGTTATGATCACATGAATGCTCTATTTTATATATAATTATGTATTTTGATAACTACATGAACCCTCAGACTACAACAACCTTCATCAACTCTGACCTTGTCGATTTCACAACAATCGTCCCCAATGATGTGACTCTTTGACTTGAAGTGTAGACTACCTTATTTGTCTTCCCCAACTTGTGCTTCAACAAAAAGGTATAACTCTGCAAGAACTCGACCCACTTCACGTGCCTTTGATTCAACTTTGTTTGAGTGTTCAGATACCTCAAGACTTGGTAGTCAGTGAACAACAAAAACTCTTTTGGTGACAAATAATGCCTCCACTTCTTTAATGCCTCGAAAATGGCATAAAAATCCTAGTTGTAAGCCAAATACTTTTGCTTAGCGTCATCCAGATTCTCACTAAAGAATGCAATTGGTTGACCCTCTTGGCTTGACACAATTCCGGTTGATAATATTCTTGTGTTGCAGTTGACTTGAAATACTTTTTCAACATCTAGAAGAGCTAAGACTCGACTCTCCATCACTTTCTTCTTCAGCTTCTCAAAATCTTATTGGGTCACTTCTGTCCACTTGAACTCACCCTTCCATGAAAAATCTCACCTCGATGGAATTCGTTGGCTCCTACGACTCTAAGATCACCCTTACCTTCTATGGATCCATCTTCAGACCTAGTCTAGACATCACAAATCCCATATACACTTTAACTCGTTCTGCATGAAGGAACACTTTTGCAGATTCACCAACAACTTCTCTTGGTTTATTATTTATAGGACTTTTCAAAGGTGTGACAAGTTCTCTTCTATTGTCTTGTTAAAATAAAATATGCCGTCAATATATACGACGGGGAATTTCCTTGGGAATGGTTTCAACATGTCATTCATCAGCCTCATGAACATACTTGGTGCATTGGTCAACCCAAATGGCATAACCAACCACTCATACCTTCCTTTATCTTGAAGGTTGTATTTCATTCATCACCATCCCTAATCCGGATCTGGTGGTTTCCACTCTTCACGTCGATCTTGATGAAGTATGTCGCTCCACTCAAGTAATCAATTAAGTCATCCATCCTCGGTAATGGAAACCTGTATATGATAGTGATTCGGTTGATATCCCTTGAGGCGATACACATTATCCATTCTCCTCTCTTATTGGCTGCTAGTACATGTTGTACTATACACTGGCTCAAACTTTCCCTAATCAACCCTCTATCCAACAGCTCTTGGATTTGTTGGTTCAACTCGACATTGTCTATCGGCATCATCGTATGCGACACCTTGTTTGGAAAACTTGACCTTGGAATCAAGCCAATATGATGGGATATACTCCTTGTCGGCAATAATCCACTCGACATATCATCGACGATTATTCCTTTTAATTCTGAAAACACTTCTCTGAAATCTATTCGTACATCTTCTGTCAATCCTTCGACACTTGGGCCTTGGGAATGACCATGAAATAACGTTGCTACTTCTTTTCCTCCTCCAAAACCTCCTTGGTTGAACACATCATCACTCTCTTTTCCCAATATCTACTTTCCTTTCCTTGGTTGCTCTATTCCTCAACCAAGGGGATCATTCGATATCTCTTACCATCTTTCTCTACTATAACTGTATTCTTGCGACCATCATACAACATTTTCTGGTCATACTTCCATGGTCGACCCAACAACAAATGACATGCATCCATTGGAATCACGTCGCATAGCACACTTTCGTGTAACTCGTTAATCTTGATATTTATTAGGCACTATCATGTCACCATGACATGGTTTCCTTTCTACAATCACAACACACTATAAACATTCATGTACGGTTAAGACTTTATCCCGAGCTTATCAATCACCTCCATTAAGACCAAATTTTCTGTACTGCCTCCATTGATGATGGTCATGCAACATTTGTTCGAAATCTTCACCTTCGTAAAAAATGGACTTCCTCTGCATCAAATCCCTCTCCACCAATAACGTTAATTACAACAACGTTCTTTGGTTCATTAGGTTTCTACCTCCTTCCGACACGACTTCATCAGAATTCCCCTTCATAATCAAACCAGCCTCGTCATATACACCTCGACTTCTAACCTCTTGTTGACTTCTGGTATGCATATATTCTGGGCATTCATATGCCTTGTGTCCCAGATCTTGACACTTGTAGCAAGCAATATTGGGTTGGTCTGCACGTTTCTCACCAAAGGATCCTTTATGACTATTATTGCCTCGAATTATGGAGTTCTCACCTTCCCGTCGGTATTTAGGAACATTATCTCTAGTCGTGCTCTCTTCTCATCTCTCATCATGACCTTCTTCTCTCCTTGCCCCTTTAGTTTGACCTCTGATGGCGGTAAACTTGTAACTTCGAGCAATCGACTTCCCTCTGCTCGTTGAAGTCTTTATGAATAGTTTCTCCTGCGGCTTCATAACTAACTAATAGGCTTATCCAACTGCCTTGAACCTTGATAGGCTCAACTCGTCGAAGAAGCCCATAGCTCTGATGATGAAAATCATCCAAAAGTCCCTTTCTCTAAACATAAACTAGTATTTATACCCGATCTCTAGTTCTATGTCCTTCGACTCTTCTTCTAGAAGTTTCTCAAACTATTAGGTACTTCCATACTCCAATAAATACTTCACGTGGCCTCTCTCTACAAGTTTCACCATATGGCCTTTTGCAACAACCACCATAACTACTATGCAACTATTACAACTACCCCAATGGTTTTTTTCTTAGGTTTTTAGCTTTCAACTGGTTTTCATATACCCATCGTCGTTGTCTCAACTTATGACTTCCTTCCTTGCCCAAGCGCTACTCTCATCAAACCTTCACTAACCTTTTGGTCGTCCCATCACCTATTGTTGACCACTCCTGGTTCGAATCCTCACGACTAACTCTAATATTTTCTTCGTCGACCTTTGCCCATATAACTAGATGTGGTCGATTTTCCTCCAGGCATCCTTGTCATCTGAAGAGTGACGATTTTCCTTGGTCCTTGATTCCCCAGCATCACCAGAAATCCCCCATGTTGGAACCATTAGCTCTGATACCACTCTATCACATCCCCTCCCATAAATCCAACCAATGGGGATAACATGAATGATATATAGGGTGCTAAATTTCATTCCCATACCAAATTATGATTTTCATAACATTTAAATGCGTGTGCAAATGTGATAATAAAATACATAGCGGAAATAAACTCTATCATGCATACACTAGCATATTCATCACATGCATAATAATAATAATCATGCACATTCAACAAAACAAAAAATTAATTAATAAACACTTATCTTTCAATAAAGTTGACCAAGCAACTGGCTATGGAAGAGCAATGTTCCATCCAACTGTAGGCACTTTATCCAGTTGTTGTCCAGGAAAACACACCCATATAACCTAGGGCCTCTGGGGTTACCAACTTACTAGACTAAACTTGCAGACAATCAGCCATGTAGAAATTGAAATAGGAATAGGAAGAAAACTGAACAAACCTGGTTTATGACGGTTTATCCTAGCTTTTCTTCTCCTCTTCCAGTTGCTTCCACAGNATATATATATATATATATATATATATATATATATATCAATGGTTAATGAAATAACATGTTCATAATGAAATTATAAGATAATTTAGAAATCAACATATACAAGAGTGCACAATATTGGAAGAACTTTCTTTATTAATAAACAAGGTTGGTGAGATTAGAACCCAACATCTGAAACAAGTGCTCCTTTGAAAACCAAGGACACAGAGTTCTGCTGCTCCAAGATGTCTGAAGGCATACAACCAGCATAACTTTTCTCTTCTAAGAATGATTAATTAGCCTCAACCCCTACCCTCTATTTATACATGAGGAAAGAGAGAGGTTGAGATGGTTGAGATGGTTGAGGAAGTTGAGATAGTTATGATTAAGGGCTCAACTGTCCTCAACTAATCATGTTTATATTTTTTAACTTTAAATTAAGGCATACCCGACTATTGATATAGGCAAGTCATGTATGATACACACCTTGCTTTAAGGAAACCCCTGGGTGCAATGTATACGCGAGTTGCAATGCACATACTCACGTGTGATACGTGGGTTGCTATGCAAATAGTCGCGTATTTAACCCTAATGTCCAAACAAAAATATATTTAGCTGGTAAGGTGATGTTGTATCAAAAGTCATGCCAGTCTATAGTGTTTTGGCTACTTCAATCCAATTTGTCCTTTTGTGTTCCGACACATTGGGTGTCAGTACTCGGACGAAGAAGTGTCATTTTACATGAGAACATATGCCCCCTAATGTGTGAGGTCAGAGGGAAGCGATGGCCAAAATACATTACAGTATTTTAATCTTGGAGAACTCAATTACCAAGGCAGCAGAGGAGGTACCTGAAACAAATACATATCAAATTCATATACAAAATCATATCTAAGGATGCCATGTTCAATATAGTGGAACACTATCTCCTTTACAATATTTGATTACATCATATGATATGGGTAACAAGACCACGTATATTACAAAGGTGGATCAAAGCCACAATATACAATGACGAGTCTTCAAAATTTGGAAGCTGTGTAGTTGAACATAACCCAATCTTGTGCAAATTAGGCTATAAAGGTGAACCTAAGGTCTTCGTCGAAATCCAAAGGAACTAGTACAATCCATACCATGTGAATAGTTGTGTTGAAGTCAAACATGGAAGGAACTCAACAGAATGTCAGTCAATGAGTGATGTTGACAACTGAAGCAAAGGATTTCACCAATAATGGTAGCGAATCCTAAGATACCATCGTCAAAACTCTAGGTCTTCATCTTCAGAAGGTGTTGATGAGAAAACTTACTGTGATGAGGAAGGCAATGAATCCTCCAACAGATCACAAGAGTGACTAGGAATTGGATAGGGGAAGGTATACACAAGTAATACTCTGATAGGATAATGATGGGAATCAGGATAATAATCAGATGAAGGAACAGATCCTTGAATAGTGAGCACGACACAGAGATGACCCAAGGCAGCTTTTGACTTGCAGATAGGACAACTAGACTTATGTGTCATGTAGGACACATGATAAGGTTTCCCGTGTATAAAAGACAAGTGGAGGAGTAAAAAATCGAAGTGATAGCTGAGTTGAAAGTGTAAACTGAAACATGAGTATTGGAAATTTCAGAGAGTGCTTTGTTCAAGGAGGACATGCTGCAACTATTTATAACCTAAAGAGAGTAATTCTTCCTTATCTTTCCTGTTAAATTTTAACGAGTGCAAGAAATTCAACTCAGGTCTCTCTTCATTTTTTACAAGCTTGAAGAGGAGAGAGAATAATGCTTGATAATGTCACTGATTCGTGGATTTTATGAGCTCGAACTAGTACATGCTCGTTGGTGTTTTCATATTTTGAGAGTCTGAAAGCTCCAAAGAAGTCTCTAGGGGGGTGCTTTTTCATACAATTTAGTCTCCCGAGGCCGGAAAAGTATAAAAGAATCCACAAAAGAACTCTCTTAGCTCCCGAAGGACTAAGGTATGCCTTTTTCGTACTTAGTCGACAAGGTTCGAAAAAGGGGTAAACTAATACCAGACCAACGCACCTTCAGAAGCGACAGGTAGCCTGAGTTTAATGAGTGTGAAGGAAGGAAAGATCATTCGGAAAGATCCATTTGATTACGAGAAATGGGGCTTACAACAGTAAACTCGATGCTTTGTACTTTAGGTTTTAGCGAGCATGACAAAAACATAAAGTACGCTCATAATCTTTTTCATGTTTGGGTCCAGAGCACGAAAAAGAGAAAACTAAGCTCATACCGGGTGTTCCTTTTCCGTAAGTTTAGTCCCTCAAGTCCGAAAAAGTGATAAACCTATGCTTGAGAATACTCTTCTCAATTCCAAAGAAAAGAGAGTGCTCCTTTTTCGTAACTATTCCACATGGTCTGAAAAAGCGATAAACTACCACCAATGTGGATGCCCGTTCACTTATTCTTAACGATTCTGAACGAACAAGTTTACTCAGTACTCAAGTCTATTTTTAGGAGTCATACCTAGGCCTAAAGAAACTCCATAAGGGTGGGGAGCCTTATAAATAAGGATAGCTCGCAAAAAGATGCAAAATGAAGGCTCATTTTGTCATGAAAAACTACTAAGAAGGCTCCCGTAAACCTACCATAACTGCGGCATGGGTACCAAAAGACAGTAAAGTGCTCTAAACTAGGGTACCCATGAAAAGGAGGCCCTATCCACGGAGTAACATGATGTAGAGGAGGTAAAAAATCGTTTAACACCATAGCCCGTGGTCAAAGAGATAATCATAGGGTTAAAAACAGATAAGGTATAGATGCAAAAGTACATATAAAGGAACAAATCCTACCCTATATGAGCGGATAACAACTTCTTAAAGATATCGAACCTGTTGCACTTAGGAAAAAGTCACGGTATTAGTTTATTTATAAAAAACAACTTTTAAACTATTGATTATAGGTCCAAAAATTTGAAATTTTTCTATATATAGTTCAAAAATAGAAATAAAACATACCATTTAACATTTTACCCAATTTGGCAAGTTTTTAGCTCTCGATTCAACTGTTCGCCAAAGATAAACGAGCGGACCAAATCGACTTCCATTAGTTGCAGGTTAATCTACTCTCCCTTCTCCTTCTTTTCATCCACTCCAATTTTCATTTTTGTGAAATTTTTTATGATTTTGAGCCGGCCCAAAAAAGGTCACGCAGTACACGTGGGTATGCCACTATGAAAATTGTGTACACGCATTTCATACGTGACTTGCTCGGAGGAAACCCTCGTGTACTACGCGACCCAGCAAAGCTTTCAACATGGCCAAAATTGGAAGAAATCAATGGGTTCTAATCATCAATAATGGTCAATGGATAGGTACAAGATGGTGCTAGAATGGAGGGAAAGAGAGCATGAAGACATGGATCGAGAAGCTTTACAAAATGCCTCGACATTGTAGGATTTACGAACATGTGGTTTACTAAAGTTCTTCTATACTTCCGGCATGAGGGCCTACGTCCATTTACTGGAACATCTAATCAGTTATTGGGATCATGACCTTGGTGCCTTCGATCTTCAAGGGGAGATCTTGGAGGTAACAGTAGAAGACATGTACTTTATTATAGGGTTGTCCCACAGAGGTATGCTTGTGAACCTTGAGGGTACACGTAGGGGTGGTGACCCTATGAGTTTCCAGGACTATGTTGACACTTACTTCCCACCAGGCACGCAGAAGAAGGGATCGTGCATTCCTATTATTCACATAGACAACTTTCCATTACAGGTAGTGGTAAGCACTTTGGTGAGAATGGATGGATCTTCTTCATTGTGTCTAACTACTCAGACACAATGAGGTTTGCAGTGGAGTGTTTGCAGGGGGTAGCATTTGACTGGTGCTCGGGTATGATCCCAATTACGAGGAAGAAACTCTCTAACTGCAAGAGAGGATGTAAAAAGAACTTTGGATACTCAACTATATTAGTGGCGTTCTTCTTTGAGAGAGTGCCTGCTATCAGCCTCGTAGTGGCACTACCACCACCTTCTACTCACCAGCCTAGAATGACCAGATGAGGAGAGGTATCCCTCCTTCACGGTGGCAGAGGATCTGTGTAGACTGTCTATGATAATGACTTTTATCTATGGTGGGAGTGACAAGTACCAACTCTCGAGCAGTTTCTGTACTCTGGACTGGACTTTCGAGGAGATAATGAGCTAGTCCTCCCACTAGGGGAGGCATGGGGAGAACTAGGTATTTTTATCTTTTTATTTATTTATTTATTTCTTAGGAATTTTAATCATAAAGATACATACATATGTATAAGAGTTTTAATCCATTTAAATGTTTTAAAATGCAGATGCTGGACCTGTACGCCCTGATGGGCACCCTAGGACTTATGTACGGCTTGTACAGGGAGGGGACCAAGGTATCCTTAGAGTTCTCGAGGGGAAGTTGGCCAGGATAACCCAAGGACTTCCTAGCATATGTATAGAGAGGATTCGCATCATGATGTAGGAGTTTGTTGTAGGGATTCCACCTACCTAGATACACCTATTGAGGAGGGTAGCCAGGGTCGTTTTACATTACAGAGAGGCCCAGGAGGCAGCTGCAGCCGAGGAGGATGAGGAGCAGGCCTAGATATATAGGAATTTATGGATTACAATCCTATTTTTTGTATATTTATATGGTTGTGACAGGATCTTTGGATCAAGACTGGATCTATCTATGGACAAAATTTTACACACACACATATATGTACGTATGTATATATATATGTATGTATATATATTGCCTAGTTATTTACATGTGTTCCAAATGTATTTGTTATGTATATTTTACAAAATATGCGTCAAGTGCCAATCTAGAATGTAGTTCACATATGCATTAGTTATTGTATTTTCATTTCTTGGAATGTGATTAAATGAAATATAATCGAAATTTATTTCAAGTAATCTAACTTGCAAAAACTGACGTAACAAGGTAGAGCTTCGCACCTGATAAGCTCCATTGAGTCGGGAAACCATGAGTTGAGAGTCAATTCTGACCTCTAACCGGGTGATGCCACGTGACAAGGAATCCCATAACAACTCAATAACAACCATGTACTCAGCCACAATAGTAGTAGCAGGACCTAAGAAAGCGCCTCTAGAGGCAACTAGCTATCCTAAGGGTGAATAATTGCCCATGTGGCTGAAGCCAAGTTACAGGTATGGCGGCTAGCACCATCCGCAAAACCTATGAACCACTTAGCTAACATATGTAACAACCAACATATGGTATAAGAAACACTAACCAACTAACTATTGTACATAAAAATACATACAATAAAAACACAAGAATAAGCACTAAGCCTAGGCATAGTACTTCTTCAAGTAGAGCCCATGTTTAGGCTCAGGCAGCTTATTTCCATCAAAATCAATTAATTCATATGCTCCTTTTTTCAAGACCTTTGACACAATGTAGGGACATAACCACATGGACTTGAATTTTCCTGCCCCTAGGGGTTCTTTGTCCTGATCCTAGAGCAATACAAGCTCCCCTTCAGAGAAAATTCTTGGCTTAACCGCTTTATCATATTGGTTTTTAACCCTATTCTTATGAGCTTCATTTGTCATCAACGCATCTCTGCGTCGTGCATCTATATTTCCAAATGTAGCAAACGTTCTTCTAATTTTGTGGTGTCAGGGAGTACATGAATGGTTATCTTAAGTGATGGAATTTCACATTCAACCGGAGTGATTGCTTCCACCCCGTGAATGAGTTGGAAAGGTGAAAAACCCGTGGCAATATTGACATTGGTTTGGTATGCCCAAAGTGCAGGATATAGCATGATGTGCCAATTTGACCGGCTTGCATTAATGGTGAGCTTGAGAATGGTTTTCAAGGTCTTATTGACTGCCTCAACTAGACCATTCGCTTGTGGGTAGAAGGAAGATGAGTGATCTTGCTTGAACCCTAGCATAGTAGTCAGTTCGACCATCATATTATTCTGAAAGTGACTGCCATGGTCAGTGACAATCTCCTTTGGAATACTCAAGCGAGTAATGATTTGGTTAAACACAAAGTAAGCTGTCGTTTCATCATTAGCTTTGAAATTAGGCATTGCCTATGCCCACTTAGTGAAGTAATTGACAACGACAATGATATATTTGTGCCCCCCAGCCAAAACTGGGTTGCATGTCACGTAATCCACCCCCACTTAGTGAAGGGGCCCACCGAGATGACGAGAAACAATGGATCCGGATGTGATTGAATTTTCTTGGTGTGGAGCTGACAAGGATGACAACACTTCACAACCTCCACACAGTCTTTAAAGATCACGGGCCAGAAATAACTGGCACGTAAAATATTATGGGTCGTTGCTAACCCAGATAAATGACCCCCACATGCTCAGCCTCCTCATGGGTGAGGCATCGACGCAAAACATAATCTACCCCTCTACGATACAAAGTATCACCGATAATAAGGTAGTTTTTTCACATGTATATGCAGTTTACGTTGCTCTTCCCTCAAGAAGGACGCATGACACTTCAAATCCTGGAGATATATAAGTATATCTCCGTACCAGGGATCATAGGTGGGAATCAGAAAGATGTACTCATCTGGGAATGAGTCCTCTTCAACCACTACATTCTCTTCGATAGGAAATTCTGTGATAAGCTCCGCAAAAACTAAGGAATTTTTAGATTTGGTAGACTGAAAATCCAAGTCAAACCCTAGAGAATGACTATCCATTTGTTGAATTTGCCCTCGATTATGTGTCAGGACAAAACACATTGAAAAGGATTGACATCTGCCACTACTGTGATGGTCCTTAGTAGGATGCAGTGACGTAACCTTTGAACAACATAAACAACTGCTAAAGCTAACTTCTTGACGTGGGAGTATCGAAGTTCAGGACAAGCTAATACACGACTGAGATAATAGATAACATGCTCTTGGAGCTTGTCATCCTCTTGAACCAATACTACCCCTATGCTCGACTCTGACACATCCAGATACAATATAAAGTCTTTAGAGTAATCTAGTGGACGTAACAAAGGAGCCGACAACAAAGCTTTTTTTAATGCCTCGAAAGCAAGTTGTGCAGTTTCATCCCATACAAATGGAGTGTCTTGCTTAAGCAAGTGCATGAAACCTTTAGTTATATTGGCATAGTTAACTATAAAACGTTGAAGGAAATTAGATTTCCCTTACAGGCTCTGAAGTTTCCTGATAGACCGAGGAGGAGGAAAATTTACAACGGCCTCTACTTTCAAAGGATCCACCTGAATTCCTTTGTTTGAAACTATAAATCCGAGTAGCCGTCCCGAATCGACACAAAAAACAGACTTATGGGGATTCAAGCATATTTTGTAATGTCTACATCGTTTAAAATCTGGATGGTCCCTCCTCTTGCGAGAATGGGCAGGCATATCATCAAGGTACGACAATATTTTTAATGACATGGAAGGCAAAGTTCATTTCCCACTGAAAGGTAGCCCCGACATTTTTCAAACCAAAGGGCATTTTCTTGTACGTGAAGGTACCCCATGGACAAATAAAAGTCATTTTGTGTTGGTATTCGTCTTTGATTTGGATTTGATTGTATCTGAAAAAACCATCCATAAACGAAAAAACTTCACTACCCGCACAAGCATTAATGATTTGATCTATAAAGGGCGTGGGGTAATTATCCTTGGGACACACTTTATTTAGGTCATGAAACTCAGTGCATACATGTATTGTCTCGTGTTTCTTATTGTCACGTCCCCTTCCCTCAACCAGCGAAGAGAACGCGATGAACACATCAACACGGCCGGGCGGACAGCCCCATCAACATAAACAGAAAATCAAATGCTGGAATTAAACATTACAAGCATACACAGATGCATTTATCTTTAATCATACAGTGGAAGCACACACACTCAGTCCATCACCCAGCATTCATCAAGTTCATTATAGTTCATTTAAGACCAATATAAATTACAGAGATGCAGTAAACAGCGGCACTTATCTATTGATGAAGGATTTCACCCGCAACCAGCTACGTCGCTGCAACGTTCCACCCAACCATAGGCCGGTTTGCTCATCTATCTCTCAGCAACACTGCCACCCCCGAGCTGGGCATGATTCCTCTGGACTAAGGGTCAATTGCAGGCTTATACATAGCCAAGGGGCACAAACAGCAATCCATCACAGCTGGGTTTCACAGGCTTTCAACAACCAAGCCAAACCAGAACAGTCCGAAGACTATCCATTGCACTCAGGCAACCAATCAGCTGTCACAGCCTAAACAGGGAAAATGAATTCTTGAGTCATTCTTGGCCCTATCGTGGCCAAAATGACTCTCACTCGAATTTACAATGGCCCCCAAACGTAACAACAAATACATTCACAACATGGGGAAGACTACAGCCCCGAAATCTACCAGTGAGCATAACTTACAGCAGGGAAAACGACCCAATTAATCTGTGAGACAGCCAAAAACATGAATGGCCCTTCACAGTCAGTCGTGGATGCAAGAGCATGGCTCTCAGCTCACTATGTGCGCCCCAAACAGAAGAATACCTGTGCGTGGGTAAACAATCCGACCCAGCAAGGAAAAGAACAGACAATGGAGGCCCTGCGTGAGGAAAAACGGCTCCAGTTTTGCCCGTGGATGCACCACTAATAGAA